>CAWZYM010000395.1:852500-977608 GCA_963966185.1 Rhabditoides inermis | reverse complement strand
TTTTTCCCTCCAAGGTATCGCCGTGTTCTCGCTGTGCATCGGCCTGCAGCGGTATGCGTGCGCGACCGACATGCCTCTCTGGGCAGACATCGTGAGTGCGCGCGTTCCCCCCTCTCTCTCTATCTATTTATCTCTCTCTCTCTCTCTCTCTCATCCCCTTCCCTCCAGCTCTACCTGCCCTCCCTTCTCCTCGTTGTCATCGTGGGCCAGAACCTCACCACCTGCTGGCTCTTCGTCCACCGCCCCTACTGGAACAAGCGGTCAGTCTCTCTGTCTCTTTCTCTCTTACCGTTACTGTGCCATCGGTGATAGTAATAATCTGCGTCACACTGCAAGCATCAGTAATGTAATGAATGGATCAAACAAGTAGCTCTCTGTTTCAGTCATCTGATCCGTCTGGTGACGTGTCTGCTGCTGGCTATTTGGGTGAACATTCCTCTGATGACGCGCTACCTATCCACCGCCACCCTCCCCGACCCATCGCTGTCGCTACACAAGCGCGCATTCATCTGGCTCCTGGTGAGTCCTCCTCTCCCTCCACCCCCTCTCACCGTTCCGTCCCGCCTCAGGTGAGTGGCATCTTCATGGGCGCGAACGTGCCGGAGCGCTGGTCGCCGGGCACATTCGATCTGGTCGGCTACGGCCATCAGATCTTCCACGTGTGCATCCTCATGGTCTCCTGGAATCTGCTCGACGCCGCCGACATCGACAGCACGGTGAGTGGAGAGTGAGTGGTGAGTGAGTGAGTGATCGCCTCAGGCGGCGTCGGCTTCGTGGTGGAGCGGGCGGAACGTGGCTGTGACGGGGGCGTTGTGCACGGCGCTGCTCCTCATCCTCCACACGCTGCGCACCCTCATGAAGATAGCCGGTGACAAGAAGTACTACTGAACCCCCTTCCCCAACCCAAATCTCATCCCGTGTTTCGAATGTTTGCACACTGTACCGTATATTGCGCACGGGTCTCGCCGATGATCTTAGACTATATGAAATTTGACTACTATAGAGGAGAAGCGTGTTGTGACATCATCTCACCCACCCCCGACCCTATAGAGCTTACGTGTGATGCTGGTAGATATATGAGTGGACTTTGTAGCGTAATAAAAACATTTGCAGGATATGCGATGATTTGAGTGTGATATGTGAATAGTTGCGAGGATGCGAGTGAGAGAGGCACTCCTGCCGTGATCATATCGTATCTCTCACTTTGAATAATGTGAGAGTATCTGTAATCTATGGGTGAGAGCTATATCAGACAAAATGTGTGAGTGGGGCGGGTGGGGTGTGGGGGGAATCGATCGATCGATAAGGCGAGAGAGCGGTAGTGGTGTAGAGACGGCAGACGGGAGGGTATCGATCAATCGACTCGCGGCCTCTTTCGCCCGCTCCTCCCGCCACATTGTGCGCCATCGATCCGCTCGCCGATCACTCACTCATTATGCCATTCACATATTCCTACAGCTATGTTCTCTTCTTTCTACTATACCGTATGCGGGAGAGCAGTCTTCTCGTGGTTACTAGTTTAGACACTTGTGAAACGGTTCGCGCATTTGCCGACACGAATTACGTTTTGTTTGGGGTTGTGCTTTTCGCGGTGCATTTTTGGAAATATAATACATCTTGTATCCATTTCTTTCGCTTTCCTCTACATGTACTACTCTTCTACATCGTTGTTTCCCCCCCCCCCTTCTCCTATTCGTTGTTGATGTTTACCTTGCATGAAAACGGCTCAGTTCTGTTGATGAATATCACAGATCTCATTTATGATGTAACCATATAAAGCATTTTCATGTTGATACCGATCAATATCAGCTGTTTCGATTTGCGAATTCGATCCCATTGCATCGTCATGCACTTTCGCCTCGACTCCGAGCCCTCTCTCCGCAATGTGTGCTCTTTCGCGCCGTTTCTTTCTCTCCCGCTCTCCATTCACCCTGCTCTCTCGCGGGCTGTCATCATATCGATCGATCGATTATCTATCATCAGTCCGACTCACACCGCACAGCAAAAGACAGCCCTCTATTCAATCAAGCGATCACCCACTGTTGCGTTGCTATCGATTATTCGATTTGCCCGATTCCTCTTCTTCGTTTCACCTTGCAGATATGGCGGAGAAGGACAAGGACGCAGACCTCTCCGCTCTGTGTGAGTAGACACTCGCGTTGCCAGTGTTGTTATTGTTGCACGTTGTTGACGGGCGTTGTTTGAGTGCGGGCGATGGCGGAGCCGCGCGCGCTGGTCGATGTGGAGGTGAAGGAGGGGCTGCCCATCCGCCTCGACTTCGGAGGGCCTGACGAACACGTGCCCCCAGAGTTCGCCGAGAGTAAGTTCAAGCGGAAGCGGACCGAGGACGAGGGACCCATTGACATGAACCTCATGCAGGTGGGAAGAGAGGAGAGAGAGTTCAAAAGTGACTGTATCCTTTGAGGTGCTTGGACTGCGCGGTCCGAAGCGGGCCAACAGCGACCTTCCGCAACGCACCCACACCGCCGACTTTGGACGTGAGTTTCCCTATGCACACTTGCTATACATACACTCTATTCGATACATGCTGATATGTTGACCTGTTTGTTCAGATGTGAAGCCGACTGCTCCTATTGCAATGCGCGTGATCCGGCCGGCGCATGCTCACTCGACTGGGGCGCAGATCTCGCCCGGCGTGCGGCGATCCAAGGGTGAGTGTCCCCTCCCCCTCTCCCTCCTCAGCCCTTCCCTTCCAGCAAAGCCGTCTCCCACTACGATCACCGATGCGATCGCTGCCCTCTTGCCCGCCGCTGCCGCAGTCACCAACGAGCCCAGCACATCCATCGGTCAGAACGACATGAGTCACATTTCGCTCTACTTCTCTCTCCCTCTCTTTCTCTCTTTCTCTCTTTCTCTCTCTCTCTCTCTCTCTCTCTCTCGTTCTCCCTCTTTTTCCCTCTCTCTCTCTCTTTCTCGTTCTCCCTCTTTTTCCCTCTCTCTCTCTCTCTCTCTCTCTCTCTTCCACACTATCTATTTATCTCCTCCTCCTTCCCCCTCTTGTTTACTCTATTGCTTCAACCAATTCTCTCTTTGCAGGCGTGAAGGAGGAGCCGTCGTCTACAGACGAGAACCTGGGCAACATGCTGAAGATGCTGTTTCCGGACCCGGAAGAGAAGGCTGTGGAGAAGAAGAGTGGGTTGGATCGGGAGAGTGGCAGTGGTGACAGTGAGTGTGGAAGGTGTGGTCAGTCTCTTCGAAAACCATTTTCGAAGTACTTCGAAGTAGTAAGAGGGCAAACAGTTGAAAGCGGTTGGAGGCTATTCGGAGGCGCTTGGAAGAGATTACGGGTGTAGATTGAAGAGACTGACGGCAGCTTTAGGGGGCACGAACTCGCCGGACTCGTCTGTGTCGGCGCACTCGAAGAAGGTGGCGCGCGACTCGGCGACGCCCGACTACGCAGAGGTGGAGAAGCGGATCGAGCAGATGCACGCGGACAGGAGGCCCGCCAAGGAGGGGGAGACGGTGCACGAACTGCAGGCACGCCTACTCCGAGCACAGATTGACAAGGTGAGGGAGAGAGAGGGGGGGATAATGGTACTCTTTTCAGGAGGAGGCTATCGCCGAGTACTACCGCGAGAAGACGCGGCAGCTGCGCCCGGACGAGTAGCCTCCTGCCCTCCCTCTCCCATGTTCTCATTGTCGCTGATCTTGCGTGTCCCTCCCTCTACCTGATATCCATCAGCAGTATTCACCCTCTCTATTCCTCTCCACGCGTTTAGTGTCAGTCCACCATCCGGGTTCCTCCATATATTGTCCCATCGTTGTTACCCTCCCTCCCTCTCTTCCATTACTCTTGTTGTTACGCCACCTCTGTGAGCGAGTGTGTTTCAAAAATAAATTCCATTGCCTCCCATCTCGGATCATTCCCATTTCACTTGTGGAATCCCCGGGAGCTGCTTTGACCTTGCGTGTCTCAATTCGACACCGTTTTTGCTCTCGTTTTCGGGAGAATATGGATCTCTCGCTCGGGAAAGAGGGGCGGGGATGATGGGATTGTATGGAATAGGGTCAATGAAAGCGAGCGAGGGTAACAAGGGGCGAATCACATGCTCGAATCAGTGTGTATGGTAATGGTGTGTGGTGCGGGCCGGCGGATGCCTCTTCTCCCCGAGTCTCTCACCCGTCACATTCGCTCATTTCACGCAGTCTTGTTCCAGTACTGCTTACTTGCCATGTCCTTCCTATACAAATGCCTGTCAATTACATTCTTGGTTTTCAGTATGAGGAGCGTCTACCGTGTGTGTGTGCAGTCTCTTTTCCTTCTGGCTGCTGCCTCCCTCGCACTCGCTCAGCTCTCTATCGATGGAGACGACGTGAGTACATTGCCTTTTCGGAGAGACGGGATTTGTGAACATGCGTCGTTTCAGCTGGTGCTCACAGTGAACCACGACATCAACGTGCGCGTCGCCCGATCCGTCTGAAGTCCCTCTCCCGTCCTCCTCACCCACCCCCTGTAAATAGTAATAAACCGATAAACGCTTTTCTTGCAGTCGCGCATTGAGTTGGTGGGAGAGTGGGGGAATGCAGTTGAAGAGGTCGCATCCTCTGCGCATTGTCTTCCCCCACTCTGCCTCATTTGCCATTTATCCCCCAATAAGGACTGCTGTCTCGCTCTGTCCCCTCCGCCGCGAGCCGCCCTCTCCGTCTGCGCTCTCTCGCGCCCTCAGGGCATGCTCACTCCCGTGAGAGTTGCAGTGCATAATGCGGCGTCGCTTCGCGCATATGAGTGTGTTGTGTTGCGGGGCAAGGTGACAACTGTGCCTCCTCTCGCCGCTCGCAGTGTACACTCGTCTCTCTATTTGTTGCGCATATGTCGTCCGGCAGAGTTGCCATGGCATTGTTAGCTATCCGTCGGTGCCAATTCATCTGTCTCTCGCCCATGTGCCGGCCACACCGGATGCTGTTTTCACCACCACCATGTTTTTACTGCCTCGCCCGTTCACCTTGCCTCTTCCGAGGTGCACATGCGTTGTATTGATTCTCCTTGCATGTTCATTATGCGGCCAGCTCCAAAAACACTGTGAAAGATTCGAGTGTCCCTCCCCCTCCCCTCTGATTGTGTGCGTGAAATGGTGAAATCTTTGACCCGCGCCTATCCACTTTCTATCCATGTCCATTCTCCTCCCACCTTTGCTCGCAACCCCTATCTCGCATAAAAATTGCGCATATCGTATTATGTGATATTACTTCGTGGCAGCGTGTGCCGTGCTCTGTTTACGCGTAGTGGTCCTCAGGGCGATTTCTCTCTCTCTCTCATCAGTGTTGTGTTTACATGATGGGAATGATGGATGCATGTTGCCTTGCTGCATCACTCACTCATGCTCTCTTCCCTCAGATGTGGCGGCTACTCCTTCTCACTCTCCTTGCGGCCATTCCCACAGAAACACTTCACTGCTACACTTGCGGCATATTCCTGGCAGCCAAGACACCCGGTACGATTTTCTCTCTCCCTCTCTCTCTCTCCCTCTCTCTCTCTCCCTTCTTTTCTTTACCCAGGTATTGTTCAGACTGTCGCGGCACTCCTTACAACACGACGTGCGAGGCATGGGACGTGGGATGTTTGACGGTGATAGCAGAGAACGAGGAGGGCACGTTCTATGTGGAGAAGCGGTGCGCGACCAAGGAGGACAAGGTCGACGGAGCCAGCGGATGCAGCTCGGTCGGAGTGAGAGGGTGAGTGAGAGAATGAGAGTGAGAGAGAGGGTGAGTGAGAGAGTGAGTAAGAGAGAGGCAAAGTGAGTGACTGAAAAGGGAGAGTGAGGGAGTGAGGGAGAGTGGGAGGGTGAGTGAGTGAGGGAAAGTGAGTGAGAGAGAGGTGGTAATGAGATACGGCGCAGGTACATGAAGTAGACTTCATTTACATCACTTGTAATCGATATATATATATATATATATATATATATATATATATTTCTCACGAAGGAGTGAATCAACTCTTGTACATTTAGAAGATGATGTTGTGTTGCAGTCGTATCGGCCACCAGTGTATCTGTGATGGCGACTACTGCAACTCGGTCTCCCTGTCCCTGCCTCTGCTCCTGCTCGCCTCTCCCTTCCTTGTCCTACTCACACTCTAGCCAGCCAGCTTTCTCAACCATCATGCGGGAATATCTATGCAAATATTGTCATCTCTTCTCATTCTCAACACTGTCATTTTCTAGTCCAGTCTAGTCACTTGTATGCTTGTGTGTCTGTATTTTTGATTGGTTTGAAAAGCGATAAGCGACAAATTATTGTAAAAGACGTGTGTGTTAATTGTTATAGTAATAACGAAGAGAAAATTGTGAGAGTGATGGGAAAGGCACATTACAATTGAACAGACAGGGCGTTTGTTTAGCGTTACTGTTTCATCGAAATTCTTTTTTGAGAACTTGGTACAACAACAACTGCTGGCACGTTGCACTGGAATCTAACCACTATAAAATCAATTTTTTTCTATTTCGGTTGATAAAAAATACATGCGCTTTTCTTGCATCAAATCAAGTCTCGTAATCCGGAAAACAAACTACTCGAATCTTAAAAATGAATCAGCGTCAACACCTCTAAGTTAGAAACGTTTTTAGTTTTCGGAGTATCGCTGGCATGTTTTTTCATTGCTTTCATATCTATATTTGCGACAACGACGTTTGTGCGATGCACTGTTTGTATAAGGTGTATGTGTTTCTTTCTTTGTCGACTCCTTATTTGGAGGTGGTCAAACAAATACCCTCATATGACCAACCATTTTCATCTACACCATGTCGAGGCCAGGTTCACGTCGTCACTTTTCTTTTGTTTGTTGGCTTTTTTGCTCTCCTCCGCAATTTGATTGGGCGGGCGATCATATTTCGGTGTGCACTCGAGAAAAGCAACGTGAAAGCGATACGCGAATCTCTGCGGTCACGAATGGGGGTGTGTGTGAGGAGGCGGGAGGTGGAAGGAAGGGTCAGTCGAATCTGTGTAGACATGCGCCCGCTGCTTCTGCTATGCCTATCTCTGCCCGCACTCGCTCAACTAGAGATGTGCGAGTACCTCAGGAGGATCGGACGCGACAGCCCTCAGTGCAGGAGAAACACAGGTGACCGAGATATTAGATCATATTCTAACATCTAGTAAATCTAGAATACACAATTTTGACATTATATAAGTTTTATTTCATATGTGATGATGTCAGTAATCTAACTCATTTTTTTCCATACCGTTATCATAGTTGATTTATTTAGTGACACCCGAGGAGCAGTGGTCAGCGGAGGAGGAGGAGCAAGAGGAGGAAGAGGAGGAGCAGGAAGAGCCGAGTCCGCTGGCCAGAATCATATCTACCATTGAGAAACAGTGAGTAAGGTCACGATCTTTGAAACTATAATAACCTCGCAGTACTGGAATCGGAGGCGAAGACAGTGAAGAAGACGAGAGGATAGAGACACTGGACAGGATAGGGTGAGCATTGCCTTTCCGCTCCTCCCTGTCACCCTCTCTGTTGCATGCAGTTCGTGGGAGAAGACGTCTTATGACAACCTGGACAGGTACGGAGGCCCCGGCCGATACGGACCGATCGCCGCCTACCCGCCACAAGGCAGCTGGGCTACCGGGGGTAAGTGGAAATCAACGGAACGGAAACAACCAATCAACGGAAACATCAACGGAAACAAGCACGATTCAGGAAAAGCCGGAAAGAAACTGAAGATGGGCAAGATGGAGGACTGCTTTGTGCAGAGCTACAAGGTACTCGCTGTCTTGAATAGTGGGGGTGAGTGGTGTTTGTGTTGAGGAGTGTCGCGTGGACGTGGCGTGTTCGGGCGGCTTCAGCTGTCGCTCCCACCGCCCAGGCACTCGCTGCTGTCTGCGAGAGGGAAAGGGAGTGCGCGCACCCAAGTGAGCACCCCATACTAGATGCTCCCACCACCATACAGAGTGCACACCTCCTGTCCGGCGCCGGCCACTCTCGGTGTGACGTGCAATCCATACGAGAAGCGAAAGACGACGAGTTGGTGCGGGGCGGACAGCGACTGCAGGTGAACCCGTCTCTTTCTCCCTCCTTCTCTCATCGCCGCCTCTTACAGCGCGACGCCGGTGCAACTGTGCTGCGACACGGGCTGCGGGTACAAGATGTGTGTGCAGAGTCAGGGATACGCGATAGAGAACGGTGAGTGGACAGAGCCAGTCGCGTCGCAACTCTCACTCTCAGGCATCCGTCCCATCAACAACCCCAACTGTCCCCACGTGCACGCGATGGATGTGGGCTGCGCCAAGCTGCGCGGCACCAACTGGTGCAATTCCGACTATGAGTGTCAGGTAAGAGGCGTCTTTCTCAATCCGCCTGCATCCCTCTCTTCCAGGTGCGACAGGACTCGTCGAGTCGCACGCAGCGCTTCTGCTGTCCCACCAAGTGCCGA
The DNA here is from genome assembly GCA_963966185.1 of Rhabditoides inermis. NCBI lineage: Eukaryota > Metazoa > Nematoda > Chromadorea > Rhabditida > Rhabditidae > Rhabditoides > Rhabditoides inermis. Next base: position 969,215 of record CAWZYM010000395.1, on the reverse strand, counting down.
TACAACACCTGTGTCGCGCGAAAAGACGGAAAATACTTCTACGGCTAATTCAATTTCAATATTTTCAATAGAACAAATTCAAAGAAATAAAAGTGATAAACTAGGTTTTATCTCGTAACATAAAATTATCTATTCACAGTAAGACTTTTTCAGTACATAATCAGAAAACATGAAGAATGACATTGGGCGGAATAGTACATATGACATGACTACACAAAATCAATCAACCAGCCTGTTGGCGTCGAGTAGTATGTGTGAGATGTGAGTTGAGAGTTGAGTTGTAGTATAGGAGTGGCAGTGTCGATATGGAAAGGGTTCTTCTCTTCCCTCTTACTTCTCCTGCTTCTTGGCGACTCCGATGTGCGTCTTGCTCATCTGAAAGGAGAGTCGTGAGAGGGGGAGGGAGGGGGAGACGTACCTGGTCGGCGAGCTCGAGGCTCCTCTTCGTCTCTGCGGCATGGCTGATCGACGGGTTGAGGGCGACGATCACCATCGTCTTGCTCGTTCCACCACCCAGTGAGTCCGACAGAAGCATCGTCAGCTTCGAGTTCCGGTAGGGGATGTGCGTGGACTGAAACGAGAGTGTCACTCCCATCCATCCCTCTTCCCTCCCTTGCCCACCTTCTCCAGCTGAGCAGCCAGCACCGCCTTGAGGTTCGACAGGCCCTTGTTGATGTTGGTCATCTCGTTGAACAGCGTCGTGCCCGCCTCGTTTCCGGCGTCCTTTGCCCTCTCCGATCCAGCCAGATCCACAAGATGCAGACGGGAAGAGATAGTCGTACCTGGAGGGAACAGTCATGGAGTCAGTCTCCCCTCCCCTCCCTCACTCACCAGTCGCCTCGTTGGTTCCGTTGACATGGAGTGTGAAGATGGCGTGGGACCTGCTCGACTCGGTGTTCATCTTCGTGGCCGCCGTCGAACGAAGACGATCAGCCGCCGCCAGCACACTGTCCACCTATAACTCACACCCATCCCTATCCCCTCTCCTCCCTGCATACCTGCTGCAACGTCTTGATAGCTTTTTTGGTGAGCCCGTCGATGTGGACGACTCCGTTGACGAGTTTCGCGTCCAGCTTGTTCCTCTCGTTGAGCAGGTCGTAGACCTCCTCATTGTATACCTCCAGGAACGACGCCTCGAACACGAACTGAAGTTGTGATTGAGTTGAGTGAGAGAAGAGGCGAGGAGACTAACCTTCCAATCGAGCTGAGCCAGTCGCTGCTCATTGTCCAGCAGGAAGGCGACCGCCCTAGGGATCACCCCTGCCTGCTCCCCGTCCCCGCCTCGCATTGTGTGCGTCTTGCCCGAGCCAGTCTGTCCGTACGCCATCAGAGACACGTTGAAGCCGTGCAGAGCACTCTGCAATAGACGCAATCAATTCATGAATACAAATGGACTACTTACCAGGAGGAGCTCCTTGACCTCGTTAAAGACGCACTGCTGCTTCATGTTGGGAGCGAACACCTTCTGGAAGTCGAACAGCGCAGTAGTCTTTCCCTGAAAGAAGGGGGAGATTGAAGCACGTGTAGTGCCTTCCTCACACCCACCTGCTGGAACTTGATGGCCGTTGTGGTGGGATAAGCGAGATGAGATGCGTCCATGTCCTTCTCGCGAGCCAGCGCCGGACGAACGCGTACAGCTACTCGGATCTGTCCCTGCAACTCCACCCTCTCCTCCCGTACCTTTGCCTACTGCTCACCTTACAATCAATCACAGTCTCGTTGAGCTCTCGCAGCCACTCATCGAGCAGACGACGCTCGCTCACGTGCTCCGTGCACTCCCCCGTCTTCTCGCACAGAGCCCTCTGAGTGTCGGCCAGTCGCTGCTCCGTGCCAGCCAGTCGCTTCTCCAGCTCCTCCTTGGCCCGCTGTGTAATCGCCTTCTCCGACTGACACGCGCCCAGCTCCACGCGAGCATTGATCAGCTCTCCCTGTAACACGAGATTATGGAGAAGATGAGAGAAAAGGACTCGCCTGGAAGCGCTCGGCCATTGTGCGCTGCGAGACGATCTCGGCCTGCGCAGTAGCGTTCTTTACTTTCTCATCCATGAGCTGCTGCATCGCATTCTCCTTCTCCTGCTCCAGTCGATCCTGCTGTGCCTGCATCTCCTGAATCTGCCTCTGCAGCTGCGCCACGTTCTCCCGAGGAACAGGCGAAGGTGCGCGAGCAGAGGAGGCCGAGGCGCGGGAAGTGACGGACGACGACGATGAGAGGCGGGCGGTGCGAGGAGTCGCAGCAGACAGACGAGAAGAGGTGGTAACTGTAGAGAGACGAGAAGTGCTCGACGGACGGGAGGCGGCGGCGGTGGCACGAGGAATTCCCATAGTGGTGGCACGACCAGTTGTAGAGGTAGACGGCAGGGGCACTGTCGCTGCAAAACAATGCAATCAATAACGAATAATAATTAACCAAGATAGTGTCTACCTCGGTTCTGGGTCGTGAGGTAGCCACGGGGAGGCATCACATTTGGAGGACTGAAGTGACACAATCAGCAATCAGCACATAAATAAGGTTGAGTAACCTACCAGGCTCTCTTGGCAACAGGAGCCGCGGGAGCAGAAATTCCAATTGATCTGCGCTTGATTTTGTTCGCGGCACGAACTAAATAACTATTGACAATTTGAAAAGTATTACAAGACACACAAATCCGTACCTGCCGGCGACGGCGATGGAGCAGCCCTCACGGGGATCCGGCTACCTCCCAGGCCACTCATAACAACAGATCAGCAACCTAAACAAAACAATAGTTGTAAATAAAGTATACGAATACATTACAACAGACTGGATACACAGACTGGAAATATAGAAGATTACAGATGATATTCAGGTAACAGAAATTCGCAAAAATTCCTCCTACCTATCAAGGCATCATTCAAAACCATCCAGCCGGCTGGTTTCCCGCCCAAAAATAAACGTCGTAACTTCAACTAGTAGACAATTGTTCGTATTAATTTATGATGATGTATTTATTTTTTTAATTTTCTTACATATTATTAAAGGAGAGGAGAACAGAGTGAAAAACACGAATGAAAAATTCAGTGAACAGCTGAGTTTGAGAATAATATTCGTCAATAGAAGTTATTCTTCCGTCCTCCCGGTTCGTGCTGGGACCTTCAGCGAAAAATACCCGAAAAATACTCGCGCGCGAAAATATAGTGCGGCGCGATTTTTCACAGCTAATTTTGATCGATATTTCGTGAATTTGTTTGTATATTTCATGATTATTTGTTGTTTGTTTTCATCTTTTCGTTGTTAATCACTCATACTATTGTTGTTAGCTACTCGTTGTTATAACGCTGTTTTTGTAGCTTCCATGTCTGTGAAACTCATACAACACTCATCTTGCATGCATATTGTATGTTGTATGAGTTTCGCTTTTTCGTTCTCATTTTTATCGTCTATTCTTTTTCGTCATTCGTGTATTATACCTTTTCGCCAGCACTGTATCAACTCAAATCTTACACTACACATTTTTTCCAGGGTGGCGGTTTTGTGATGTGAACGAACTGTCGGAAACGAGGCTGAGGAGATCTCCTATCCTAACAGTGAGTGATTTTTTGTTTACCATTCTCTTCCGTCTAGCCGATTGAAATAACTGACAACCCTTATTTCTTATTCCTTATTTCTTATTTCTATGAATGTTTTTGATTACGTTTATGTTTAGGTTCTCATGATCGAAGACGGAGGACTCGCAAGCTTCACCGCGGCAGCAACGCGGACAGAAGAAAGAAGTTACAAGAAGAAGAGCTCTACGACGGCCATATCCCAAACAAACCACTGTCATCGTTTGCTTTTGGTTTTTATAAACATCATGTGTTGTTGGCGACCTTCCTTGATCGTGTGTTGAATATATGGTCTGATTAGATTGATAGCAATCACGTCAAAATCAAGAAGATTGATAGCAATCACGTCAAATTGAAGAAGATTGATAGTCATGACGTCAAATTGAAGAAGTACTTGTCATTGAAAAAAGAGCTGACAATGTTGTATTGTTTGTGTAGATGTTCAATTGATTTCCATTTCTTGGAATGTTTCGTTGTCGAAATCGGATTCTCCAAGTTCAAGGAAAATGTTGATAAATCACCACTCACGACGTGGGCAAGAAAAATTGTGAATCGCGTGCTCTTCGGATAATGCTTCATGGCTAATACCGTAATCCGCTCAAATAATTGGTCCCAGCACGGACGAAGCGCATGGTACAAAGTCAGTATGAAATCATTTTTATAGCCTTAATTGATAATTTCATAATTTTTATTTTTCTTTCATCAGAATTTTCGTACCGAAATTGACTATTGGAACCCCACTCTAATACTCCGTACACCTCTCCTTTAAGTTTCATGTCCGAACATAATTGTTTTGGCTGAACCACTAGTTTCGGCCGAACTTTACAAATCGACGAGTTTCTTTTTTCCACATTTTCCATGTTTATTGTATATAAGTTTAGCAGTTTAGTTTAGGTTTGATTTGAAAACATGAAAAATGTGATCATTGTTTAAGAAACATGCTTTTCTATCCCACCAAAGTTCTCTCAGCTCTGGCTCTCATTCTCGTTGCTTCTCTCTGAGTGTGCGCAGTTGCATGAAGAGGAGAGAGACGAGAGGTTGTGTGCACTGCATGCGAACTCTACTCGCTCGCCTCTTCTTAGTCCGCTCGATTTCGTTTCATTTCAACATGCATTGCATGCGTACTAAAATTACATCATCTCAACATGGCTGGACGCTTCCCTTGTTTTTCGTTGATTACGTTCTCTGCTGCCTTATTTGCTGTTTGTATTGCCATTCGGCAGTATTTTTCGAGGGGGGGGGCAACAACAACATCGGAAGTCACGCCTTCTCTGCAACCTCTCTTTTGCCACTTCCACTGATACTTATCCATGATCATTTTCTTCCTTTCAATCATACGTCTTTGGTGCTGGTCTTGATAGCGTTCTGTCGCTTCTCATTCTAATTTCATTTCCATTTCCTTTTTTGTTCTAAGCGTTGCGGTCGGGGATGGAGTCGTCGTCGCTCGGCTCTCCCGCCTCCTTCGCCGGCGGATTCAACAACAACCCGGTACGCGTTTTGTCATTATTGTTACTTACCGTCCATGCTATCGGATTTCTTAGATTTTTGAGATGCTGATTGCTCGCATGCAAACATGTTTACTGATATGTGTAATAGGCGTATTCGCATTGTACTTTGTCGATTCTTGATAGCCGAGAAACTGGGCAGTCGACTACAGCACCCGACGTTGTGTGCTCGCTATTTTGTTTCGCGTTAGGCTCGGTGACGATGTGTATTTATTCACATCTAACTGCCATGAGAGTGTTTTGAGGATGGATGGAATGAGGCGTATAAGTAACTTGTCCGCCTTCCCCTATCAGCTGCTGCGTCCAAATTGGAAAATTGAATGATTGCCGGGAGTCGTGGCTGTGTGTATGTGGATTGTGGATGTGTTTCTCGTTGTGCCGGGCAGTGGTTGTTCACGTGTACACATGTACATTGCAGAAGCTGCCGTCGGTGCCGTACAAGCGCTACCCACTGTATCCGATGGCCGAGTCATCGATCGACCCCTTCCACTCGAACGTCGCTCAGCCGCCGCCCACATGCGCTACATGCTTCCCCCAGGCCCCTTCCACCACGGTGAGCACACTTCCATTGTTTCCATATTCGCTACGTTCAACTAGTTGTTTTTGTGTGGGTGGCGTTGGTTTTGTTGTGTCGATGAACGGCTTAAATTGATAGCAGATGGACTTTGTGTGTTATTAGATAAGCTCAGGTGAAAGGGAAAACTAGAGTAGCAACGAAGAGAGAAAGATAGAGATAGAGATGCAATGTTAAAATGTTTTTCTCAGCGTCGCGACTATGTGGACCTGCTCGAGTTTTCCGCGTTCAATGGACTGCCATGGTCAGTGGCCCCGGGTGAGTGCATTCTCGCCCTACCATGTCCAATCTGCGTGTACAGGTGCTGCTCGGCCTACTCGCTGGCTGGCCGACTTGCGCTACACTCTCTCCACGCCGCTGCTCCACCACTATCCCACCGTGCACAAGGAGGTGATGGCGTGCGAGCGGTGAGTGCTCACTCCCCTTGCCTGTTCAACTCGTCGCAGTGTCGCGCGCGTTGTGGCCATGGAATCGAACGCTCTTGGTGCGTCGGTGAACACTCTGCGTAAGCGAGCTGCTCGCTTCTTCACAGAGATCCGCGCCACGCTGTCGCGCGCCGTGTGCAAAGTGTGCGCGTGGCTGCTGTTCAAGGTGTGTCGTCTCCATCTCCCCATCATCTATTCGCTATTCCCTTTCAGTTGTTCCGTCGATTGATGACGCGTCTGCTGGTGAACCCGGCGCAGATGGATGCGTTGCGGCGGGCGGAGGGGACAGGAGTGCCGCTGGTGTACCTGCCGCTACACCGCTCGCACCTCGACTACCTCATGATCACGTGGTGCGCGTGGCACTTTGGGCTGCGCCTCCCACACATCGCGTCCGGCGACAACCTCAACCTGTCGGGCTTCGGATGGCTGCTGCGAGCTACTGGCGCCTTTTTCATCCGACGGCGACTCGATGAGAAGGACGAGGGCGGGAAGGTTCGTATGTTTAATTTTATGAATCGTACAAGAAAAAGCCCATATGCACATTCTACATTTATTGTCTTAATATACGCTTTAGGACGTGTTGTACCGCGCTGTACTACACTCGTACATTGAGCAGTTGTTGAAAAAAGGCCAAAACATCGAGTTCTTCCTCGAGGGCACTCGCTCCCGCTTTGGCAAGTCACTGCTGCCCAAACACGGCCTCATCTCAAATGTGGTGGACGCGGTACAGCTAGGTTAGTGCACCCCCCCCCCTTGCCTACTCTGTTGTGTCTCCAGGCATCATCCCGGATGTGTACCTGGTGCCGGTGTCGTACACGTACGATCAGGTGGCCGAGGGCATCTTCCTCGACGAGCTGATGGGTGTGCCGAAGGTGCGCGAGAGTGTCGTGGGCGTCGTCAAGGGAGTCCTCGCCGGCATCCTCCGATCCAAACGCTGCGGGCAAGTGCGCATGCACTTTGCCCAACCAGTGCTACTCTCCGAGTATCTCGCATCGCTCACTGCCGCCTTGTCGCGTCCCCGCAAGGCACCTCCTCCGTCATCTCTGTCCCGCCTTCCGCACAGCTACAGGTACGCGAAGATAGTGGTGTTAAGAGTAAACCATGTCCACTTACAGCTACCGAGAGCTCGTTCCCTGGCATTGCGCTGACGTCCAGCACTCGAACAATCGCACGCTCATCCGATCTATTGGATATCACATCATCTACGGTACGTTTTGATAACATCGAGTTTGTTGACATGCTGTGAATATGTTTTATGAACGTAATACATGTTTGTGTGAATTTGTGTTGTAGAGGCGCAGTCGCAGTGCTCGATCTCATTTGTGAGCGTCGTCTCGTCGCTGCTTCTATGCAAGTTCCGTGCAGGTGAGTGCAGAGTGGAAAGGGGATGCTATGTAAGGGTGTGTCTATCACAGGTGTGTCTCTGGAGGTGTTGGCAGCGGACACGCAGTGGCTTTGTGAGCGGATCATTGCGGCAGGCGGCGAGGTGTGCGGATGGAGGAAGGGCGAAACGTGCGGACAGACTGCCGTCGAGTATGCTCTCAGCCAACTCCACGACACCAGTCTGCGCATCGGAGAGCAGGTCGATGCAGTCACCACACACAGGCAGGCCGTCCACCTTGCATACTACAAGAACGCCATCGTTCCCATGTTTGGAGTGCGCGCCGCGATTGGTGAGTGCGCTTGTGAGCTCTTGTCTGCTAGTCTTGTGTTTCAGCGCTGGCGATAGTGTGTCGTCAGCGCGCGCCCCTGCCGCTGTCGGAGGTGCTCGACGAAGTTATGCACATCTGCAGCTGGATGCAGTTCGAGCTCATTTTTGTCCGCGTGAGTACACATTGTTCCTTTCCGCCTCAATATGTCTGTTGAGCCGTGCGCGGACCTTCGCGAATGCGTCGTGGCTGCTCTCGACTCGGAGCACATGTCGTCCCCACTGAGTGGACTGTTGCTGATTCAGCGAGATGAGACGAGTGGATGGGGCGATGGAGATGCCGAACGAGAGGGCACTCTCGAAGTGCGCTCCGAACAGGCGCGCGATGTGCTCGTATTCTACTCCAACCTCCTCCGCCCCTTCCTCCAGACCCTATTTCTCGTCGTCGACAGACTTATCCGTGATCCTCAGCCTAGCAAAGGTGTGTAAACTGGACGTAGACAACTGGTTGATATGGTTTGTTTCAGAGACGGAGTTCGTGCGAGACCTGATCCGTCAGTCACTGTCTCGTCAGGCTGTGTCTCCCATGCCTGTTCTACGTGTGTTAGACCTATGTTGTACAGATTATGCGTGCACTCATTTTAGTCGAAGCCATCAATTCTGACTCTGTTCGCAACTGCATCCGCGTTCTCAGAGACAAGGGAGTTCTGGCGCAACAGACTGGTATTCAGGTATGTCATCTCATACTTGACTACTATATATATTCCATTACTTTAGGTGCTCGTTCCTCAGCGCCTCCACGACGTTCGCGAAAATGTCATTCGAGTACTCGGAATCTTCTGATTGCAACTGTTTGCGGCGACTCTCTACTCCTAGATTGTAATAGATTACGCTTAGTTGGCCCATGTACATTTTTCCCTTCCCCTATCGCTACTATGTTTCTTGTTGATGTAGCTGTACGGTTTAATAAACAAGAAACAGGAGTAATCTCTCACATCATTTTCTCTGATATAGTGACACGGAGACTGTGTTATAGTGGCTCCCCCGTTTTGGCGGTAGGCAAGTTGTGAATCGTCATTCTTTTATTATGCACAAGCGCATACTTGATGCGTTGAACAGTTGACATTTTCTTCATTGCGCACTCTCAAAACCAGTCGACCGGTGTCTGTTGACCGATCAGTGACGATAAGTTTATGGAAATGACATGCAAATGAGCGTGTTCGATACAGTATCCGTGAACCTAAGAATGGAAATAACTCTTTCCAAACTTCATGAAATTGCACAAAAATTTGATATGAGGTTCTTGGATGGGTTCCCTACAAATCTCGACGAGCGGATTTAGCAAATTGTTTCTCAGAGGAGAGATAATTGATAAAATGCTAATTACATTGGAGTCATATCTTAAAATCCAGCCGATAAATCGATCGATATCAAGTACCAGTTGTCTATTGACACCTATAGGGACTTAGTTGGCACATTACTAAGATCATAGTATGATGTTGAACAGTAGTTTTCCCTATGAGAAGACACAGTTCGCTAAATAACTCCACAGTCGCTTCATGAAAACCGCTCAAACTTCGTCAGTAGGTGGTTCTTGACCCCCACTACAACTCTCGGAGAGCACATTTGTGATTTTGTTTCTCCTATTACAGAAATTTTCAACTATATATAGCAATCCTGGGAATGAGGCGCATTTGCATAATTTTCTCATCGGTCTGCGTCATTTCTTCGGCCAGAGATAATTCGCCTACCGCGAAAACGGGGGACCCACTGTATATACGAGGACAAGTAAGCATTTGATTGGCATGGTTTGCTGCAGAGACGGAATTCGTGCGGGACCTCATCCGTCAGTCACTTGCTCGACAGGATGCGTCTCGCATGCCTGTTCTGCGTGAGTTTCTGCGTAAAGTTGCCCCGTGTACTTCCCCCCTCCCAATCGCTACGATGTTTCTTGTTGACGTAGCTGTACGGTTCGTTGGATAAATTTTTTTTTCTATGAAACGAGTACTATAAAAAAAACACACCGATGTTGATCTAAGCTGTACGGTTCGCATTTTTTTTGTTTGAACGAACTCAATTCGATCGATTTATTAAATAAACGTGTACAAAAACAATGTGAATAGAAGATGAGATTTGTAACTGTAATCATGCAAATAATTTAATTATTACATAAACAAATCTACAACGATGTAATAATTATATGAAAACTACATGCTAAGGAGGATGATCGATTCGAACTGAGTGAGAATGAAAGAACACCTACGACGCGGGGATAATATTAATAAACCGGATCAACACGCACTGGTATTATAGTCACACCTGGGGGAGCGATACCGGCACCAAGACAAATATAAAATATACTCATCTACAAAGGAAGAACGTACATAAACGATTACATTAATATGACGGTACGCGCTAGGCGAAAGCGAGAAACAAACCCTGGGATGGTATGGCTATCTTCTATCCACCGAATCCAAGGAACATCGTTGCAGAAGAAACGTACAGGCGGTCACTGACAAGCCTATACGTGTCGAATGTCGGTGGGTTCGTGGAGAAGGGGAGAGAAGATCAACCGAATGTGCCGTTTAGTGGGCGGCAGCAGTAGCCGGAGCAGGAGCAGCGGCCGCGGCCGGAGCACGCTCCTTCGACGGAATCAGTATACGCGGCTTCACAGTAGAACTGGTGCGCACAGACGAATCCTTGTGCACCTCGTACCTTAAAAACATGCATACATAAATTACAACTTGATATATACCTGATAACGTCGGTATCAGGAATTTCAAGTTTCGACTTGAGGATCTGACCGATGCGAAGATTCACGTCGTCACGAAGAGCATCACGAGTCCAAAGAGAGACCTTTAACTGATTATCATGATCAATAAAAAAATAATTAAAACAAACAAATTCTATATTAAATCCAAATAAGAAACTACCGTGTTTGTCAGACCCACCTTGTCTCCCTTTTGGCGCACATTGACAACCGCTCCACAAATGTACTCTCCGTGAGCCTCGAACTGCTCGCCAATGATCGCCATAAGCAGCTCCAGCCAATAGTGATCGAGAAGCTGGTGGCGACGCTGCTTCTCCACCTGCACAAGCCAACGCCCACCCTTAACGTTATGGGTATCCTCCCACATCGGCTTGATTCCCTAAACGCGAACATATGCTACTACAAATTAAAAAAAACACCAAACCTCCTTGAAGAGATAATAGTCCGATCCCCAGTTAAGGCCAGTAGCCGTCTGTATGTTGTTGAACAGCGCCCAGAAATCCTCCACCGTATCGAACACGGAAACCATCTTCAGGCAATCTTCCCAATCACGGTTGCGATCGGCCTTGAGGTACCAAAGAGCCCAACTAAACGTTACCCTTGAGTTATAACCGTGAATCGCTTCAAACTCACCGGTTCTGTAGCGGATGACGGGTCAGCAACTCCGGAGGGAGATCAACATTGGGAACCTCAGTTTCAGACTGCTGAAGACATTACTGTATTGTTTTAAATACGAAAGCAAATGATAACTCACACTAGTAGCAGTCCTGACTGAATTCTCGCTCGCGCAGGACACGTCGTCCCTTTTATCTTCAGCCATGTCTTGTCGTTCTGCAATCAATATCTGAATAGAAACCGAGAGAATGATGACCATCAAATTCACGAACAAACGCTCGGCGACCAGATTATTGTGTTTGTATCAGCGGATCAGCGGGGACTAGTCGACTGCTGTCAATCGATAGTGCGAATAGAGTACTGGGAGCGCGGTTTCCAAGCAACAACTTCTGTTCTAATTGGTGGCATATGTACACAAGCGAAATTGATAAAATGTGGTTGTAAGGGTGAACGGAACAAAAACTACTCACCGAATAGCTGACGTTGACGTGCACTGGCCAAAGAGGAAACGATGACGAACTGGTGGAGCACGGCAGGTGGCCGTTTCGCGCGCTCGTGACTATTTTGAATTGTCTTACGGTACAACAGGCATATCGTTGCGAAACTTGTTTTATATTTCAAATATCAGCTGATTGATAAATGGTTTTAATTATTTTTAGTTGTTTTCGTAAATTTTGTCTTGGTATAGTGTATTTATAATGTCGAAAAATTGTCTTTTTACATTTTGCAGCTTTCTTTTCGGCAAGGCGTATTGGTAGAACATATGCTCTGCTAATTTTTACGGCATTTTCATCGGTTATATTTTTTTTATATTTTTACATTTTAGTTTATATAGTCGATTACATGCTTAGATCTACGAATTCTGCGCTTGTACATATATGCGGGTTGTGAGAGAGTTGGGTTGGCGGTATTGAAAGAAGCAGGGATGTGTGGTTAGAGAGTGTGTGAGAGAGTGGCGGGGTGAGAGGGGCAGAGTGGGAGGGAAGGGGCGACGTCGTCGGAGGCCCGCATCGATTTTTGAGAGACGTGCTCTCTGCAGACTCGCCCCTCCTCCCGCAAGCCGCGCTCAGCAAAGCGCTATCAACAATCACCTCATGCTTGTTTATTTGTTTATACTTGATATGTGCTTGTCGTCGTTGAGACGTCCTTGTTTCAAGTATAGTGTTCATATTCTCTCCCATTTGCCCGTCGTATTCATGCATTCCCTATATGTCCATCTTCGTTTACTGCATCACTTGCTTCCTTCGTTGTTTACTTTGATTCACCCTCAAGGTTCTCATCGATTTTCTTGAACATTCACAATGTTCGATTAATAATCTGTATTCAACGCCACTTGGTCAAATTCCCTGAATACGTGAGTAGCAGATCGATATACGCATTTGTTTAATACGGTTATGGTATTGTTATCCACAAGGTACACTTTTTACTGCGCTCATAACTGATCCTAGCTCGGTAGCGTTAATGTTTTCTTTCTGTTAGGAGTTGCATGATATGGAAGTATTAGGTATTGCGTAAGTATTGTGTACCTGTCTGTCGCGGTTTGTTCCGCCTGTCGCCAGTTGTGGAGTAGTGAGTAGTCGCTTTCTTTATGCGATCAGCCGCGATGCTGTGTGTGGCGCATTGATGTGATTGGTAGTGTGCTCGCCTCTTCCGCCCCTTTCTTCAATTAACATATTCCTCGCGCCATCATCGATGCGTCTTGCTTCTCCAATGTGCAATTGGCACGCCAAGCAGTCAAATATTCTTCCAGATCTTTCATCCCCTTCTACATATTTCTGGCCAGTTCCATCTCATGCATTCCGTTCATTCTGCTCGCACCTAAAAACTACGTTCTTTTTGCGACTGTTCATACTGTCTCGCTGTGCGTGTCCTGCATGGGTCTCCTCCCTTTCCCTTTCTCTCCCTTCCTCTCTCTTCCTCTCCCTCCCTCTCCCTTCTCTCGCCGTTGTGAGCATAAAGAGAAAGAGAGTAGACGACCCGACGGCTAAATTAACTCAATCAATCCGGGAAGCGCACGCTTTTTGCTGTCTCGGGGCGGCGAACTCGCAACTCACTGCATAACCTGCAAATATACACAACAATCCGCGCCTCGCCTCGCCTCGCCTCATACCCTCACACCACTAAATACTCGTCGCGTTTGCGTATATTTGTGCGGAGAATGCCGCCCGTTATCACTCTCTCTCTCTCTCTCTCTCTCTCTCTCTCGTCCGAAGTTCGCGTCTTGGAAATGACCTCGATCTATTGTACAAACAGCACATCGATTGGTGGTGGGTGTGTGATGCGTGATAGTGTAGGTGTGGTTGTTGTGGAGTGTGAGGAGGGTGGAGCGGTGGTGATGGCAGCATCATGAATTCTCGCATCGGACATTGGATGCGCGGCTAGCCGGCAGGGGTGTTGACTTGACACTGCATTCACTCATGCTCGCATCCGCATCCACTCGTGTCCCCATTCAACCCATCACCCGCCACTCACACTCACTTACACGCCGCATCACTTGCCCACCGCACACACACCACACACACACACACAGACTGACACTGCACCGTTGGAGCCGGGTCCGTCCGCTCTATCGCCCGCCCGCCCCCGGCGCTCCTTTCCCTATTCGAATCACTCCATGCATTCTCCATCTCTTCCCACCCTCTCGCCTCGCTCGCTCTCTCCGCGCCTCTCTATCTGCTCACCATCTCTCTCACTCTCTTGCTCTCTCACCGTGTGGTGTTGTGATCGATTTTATTTCGTTTCGGCTATTGAATAGGGACAACCACTATGTTAGAAACGTGACCGTGGGAATATTGCGCACCATTATTTTATATATTTTGTTGATTGCCGGCGCCCGGTGTTAGTCGAGCGTGATTTCTCCATGCGCTTTTATTTGTCTACGACTCACCACGTGTTATTGTATTATTCACAAATTGGTCCTTTCGTGATAGTATCACATTGTCCTTTGCTCACTACATGTCGTGTTTGGGTGAGTGAGAATATCTCTCAGTTCTCACTGCAAACCTTTTCTCTGTGAGTGAGGTCTCGCACAGCCCTCCGATGATGCCACATGTGTTCTCATTTTGGTGAGAAGAAGTTGGTGTTGTATCAATGAGTGATCCTGCACTCGCCGCATCTCGCGCTGCTATGTGCTTGGTATTGTTGATTGGTTGACTCACAGCTCGCCATTCTTCCCTTCTCCCTTTTATCGCCTCATGTTTATGGCCGAAACTGTGAAAAGGAGCGTTTCTCTTGCGTTTCTGCCGATAAGACTACATGATCAATTGTGTGGCTGGTGCCTCGCTGACATCTACTTGTGTAGAGGGCCAAGGGGCAGGGACTTTTAAGGGACTCGCCTCTCTTCTTTCCCCTCCTCCCCCTCCTCCCCCGCTTCCCCCTCTCGCTCCACTCCTCTCCTTGTTTACTCAATTTCGTGTTGGTGTTGTTGTTGACGACTATTTTGGGTTCAATCCTCTTTTATTCACGTCATCATAGATTCTGATTGCTAGTAGAAACTGTATCGTTCCCCCGGCACCGCTAATTACCAGATGTTTCAAAATTATAGACATACTTCCTATGAGAATGGGTGATGCATTCCGCGTTTAATCCTCTCAACCTTGTTGTTTGTACAGTGAGTGAGTTGCGCCCTTTCCACTGCCACTGTTTATGAGTACTTATTGAATTTATTATGTAGTCAAAGTGAAAACAGTCGCACGGCCATGGAAACATTTGGTGGCGGGGGAAATCGGAGATTATGTGATGGGTGTTGTTAGTGTTGGTTGGAGAAGGGGTGGTGTGTCGTCGGTGGGGACATGACAGTCGACTGTTCGTCATCCTAACATACTACCACCACCTGCCCCTCCCCCTCTTCCGCCGCTCTCTCCTCATTTCACTTGTTTATTTGTTGATGTGTTCCCGCTTCTATCCGTTCTTGACGTCATCGCCACTCGCACGTCTTCGCCCTCTCTCTCCCAATTCGTCCCTTTCGCGTCCCCTCCTTCTGCTCGCTTCTTTTCGTTGTTTGCTTGGAATTCGCAAGTTCCCACGTCCCTTCCACAACGTTGTCTTTCCACTCGTTCTTCCAGGTGAGTTTTCCCCCCTCTTTCTCTCTCTCTCTCTCTCTCACTCTCTATCTCTCTCCTTTCACCGAACCTTGTCAACCTCCCGCCCGTCCCTCCCCTCTCCGCAACGCGCATTCGTTGTTTTGTCGATGTGATATGGTAAGGCAGTCG
This sequence comes from Rhabditoides inermis, assembly GCA_963966185.1. Classification (NCBI taxonomy): domain Eukaryota; kingdom Metazoa; phylum Nematoda; class Chromadorea; order Rhabditida; family Rhabditidae; genus Rhabditoides; species Rhabditoides inermis. The sequence goes on along the minus strand of CAWZYM010000395.1, from coordinate 953,906 downwards.
TTATCATGCTATCTCGCCTCTGTCTCGCGGCACTCTTCTTCAGTTGCTGTCAGTTGATAGCGACCGGCCGAATTCTAATCCCCTTTGATAGCAAGAAGTGTCTCTTCTCTCGATTATATCCTCTCCGCTCTGCTACTGTTCCCCTTGTCGCGCCCTCTTTCTCATTTCCTCTCTCTCTCTCTCCTTCCCTCTCACACAAAACACATGTCTCTATGAGGCTGAATCCGCTCATCATTCTACTCTCATTCTCTCTCTCTTCTCCGCCAAATGCGTTCCATCCCGAATTTCGGAGCTCATTCCTGGTTTACGACATTACGGCATTACGGCATGATGTGTTGTGTTAAGTGCTGTTCTCTGCGAGTTCGCTCGTGTATCTGTCTATGGCCGCCTTCGCACCCGCGTCGCCTCGCGTCGCGCTTGATTCACATGTGATGATTAGTGTTGCAGTTTCTCTATGCTGTGACTCGCGTGTCACTCCATCTCACCGAGTCGAGTCAACAGCGCGCGCGCGAGAGTGCGAGTGAGGACTAGGGAGGAGACATTGTGAGTCCACCCTCTCTCGACAACGTAGACGAACTGCCATTTGAGATGGCGAAGGAGTACCAGTTCAACTGGCGGCCACCCATCCCGCCCGCTCTCGCACAGGGCACAGTCTTTGACCGATACGACGATGTGAGTGACAGAGAGAGAGAGAGAGAGAGAGAGAGAGAGAGAGAGGGGGGGAGTAGATATGAGATGGCGTGGTTTGTGTGCAGGAGTCGACGTGCCTCGAGTCGGCTGCGCACGTGCGCATCGACGAGTTCGGCTTCTACATGTACTGGATGTGTGAGGGCCGCGATGCCGTCGTCCTCGATTTAGCTACGGTAAGTGGCTGTCTGTATGCGCATTGCTCATTGCTGGTTAGGTGTGGGAGGCACGTCCGGCGGGGCTGCCCAAAGACGGGCGCATTCTGTTCGAGTTGGAGCAGAAGGGCGCGCGGGAGACTATCGAGGAACGGACGGTGTGGATCACACACGGAAGCGACCTCGTCACTGTCAGCAGCTTCTACCTAGTCGCCGACACGATCGAACAGGCAAAGGTTAGTCGAGCAGTCACCTCCAATCGGGCCAGCGGTCGCTTCCGCCTAGAGAGAGAGGGGGGATGAGAGAGGAGTGGAGGGGGAGGGGGGACGGAGAGGGAGCGCAGCCATTAGCAGGCACTTTGTGGGCTGGCCTGGCGAGTGCTGTGTCACTCACACAGATTGAACACGATGTGCGGGGAAGGGGGTAGGCGCCGGGGCGATCCGAAAGCTGGGGGCAGCCGGGCAGTTAATGCACCTGCACAACTAATGCCTCCGTCTCGGAAGACTCTCAAAGCAACGATTGCAGGAATGGCAGCTCGGCATCAACGAGATTCTGCGCAATATGAAGGTCAAACACACCTGTCCCACTACCAGTCTCATGAAATAGTGAGTAGCAAGAACGGGGAAGAAGAGAACACATGCTCGTTTTCAGCTGGCGATGGCTGTGTCTGTCAGTGAACGACCGTCGCAAGATTCCCATCAAGAACATTATCAAGACGTTTGCGTCGGGAAAGCCGGAGAAGATGGTGCACAAGTGCCTGTGCGACCTGGGCCTCGGAGGAGACAAGGTATGTGTCCCCACCCCACCCATCCCCTCGCATCCCCCCGCACACATCTCTCTTGTGTTGTCCCCCCTTGTGTAGTGTTCTGTGGGCTATCGGTGTATTGGCGGTTGTCGTACTTTCGTGGTGCATGTGTGGTGTTGTGGTGATTTGCAGTACACGCTGCCTCGCGTCATGAATCGCTCGATTGGCAAGAAACTGCGCAACATGTACAAGTGCAGCAGCGGACGCAAGAGAAAGGTCGAGAGGGGCAGTGGAAGAGGAGGAGGGCTGTAGCTGCTCCGTGTGGTGGTGCACGCAGTGGTTGTGGTTGTGGCATGAGCGGATGGGGGCGGACGGGGTATGACACGTGCGTTGCAGGAGCGGGAAGAACTCGACGTAGAGCTGTTCACCTTCGAAAAGTTTCTACGACTCTACCACAAGATCTGTCCGCGCACCGATGTACAGGAGCTATTCGTTAAACTGTGAGTAGTCGGAGAAAGAAAGAATAGAACATTGTTTTCTTTCAGGTCGGGTCAGAAGGAATACCTCACCAAGGACAGGATTATCTCTTTTCTCAACGACGAGCAGAGAGATCCTCGACTAAATGAGATCCTCTTTCCTTTCTTTGACAACGCCAGAGTGCAACAGCTGATTGCCAAGTACGAAACGGACAGCAAGTACATTGACGACGGTCAGTTGCCGTTGCCTCCTCTCTCTCACTGTCACACACACCCTCTATTGTTTACAGGCAAGATGTCTGGCGATGCGTTCCTCCGCTTTCTCATGTCTGACGAGAACGCGCCGGTGCACCTGGACAGGATAGAGATGTACCAGGATATGGACCAGCCCCTCTGCCACTACTACATCAACTCCTCCCACAACACGTACCTCACCGGAAGGCAGTACGGAGGCAAGAGCTCCTCCGAGATATACAGACAGGTGCTGCTCACTGGATGCCGGTGCATCGAGCTGGATTGCTGGGATGGGACCGGTGAGAACAAGGTGAGAGACAGGGAAGAGTGTGTAAGTGGAGCGAGGCTGACAGAGTAACATCTCGATTACAGGGCGAGCCGATCATCACTCATGGCAAGGCCATGTGCACTGATGTGTTCTTCAAGGATGTCCTCTACCAGATCCGAGACACGGCCTTTGCCCGATCCGACTTCCCCGTCATTCTCTCGTTCGAGAATCACTGCAGCAAAAGCAATCAGCTCAAGATGGCCAAGGTACGCACAATGAGGCTATTTGTTTTCATCACTTGTTTGCAGTACTGTCTGGAGATCTTTGGCGACATGCTGCTCAGCAAGCAGCTGGACGACTTTCTCCTCGAGGCCGGAGTGCCCCTGCCCTCGCCGAACCGATTGAAACGGAAGATACTCATCAAGAACAAGCGGCTAAAGGTGGAGTGAGCCGATGGACGACTGGGTGATGGTGGATTGTTTGAGGCGGAGATCGAGAAGCACCAGATGGAGCAGTTCATGCGGGAGGGAAAGCTGGATGAGGACGATGAGTTGGCAGAGACCCCCGAAGTGGTCGGAGAAGACACCGTCTCCCCTCGTGAGTATACTAACTTAACTCACTGGCGAGTCCTCGGACGGAATGTAGCAGGAAACCGATGAGAGATTAACGATTTCCCACGTGGTGATGATTATTTTTTGTATTATATTAGTGTTGATTGGATGAGTTGGGGGCGTAATGGTTGGTGGTGTATTTGTGGTTGGATGTTGTGCGGTGGAGGTGGTGGATTGAAGAGAAGGAAGAGGAGAAGAGACGACAAGCAGTGAGAAAGAGTGAAGTGGTGATGGTGGATGGAGGAGGACAGGACCTCTCACACGTACTAACATGCCCCTTAAACAGACTGGCACACTGGCATGTGTTGCTCCTTGCCTTCTGACTACTCTCTCGCCCTCTGTTGTCGTGTTTGGTGGTTCCGGCTCGTTGTCTCTTCTCACTACTACCCATGTCCTCTGCCCCCGCCCTGCCCTTGCCTCCCCCAACCCCCTAACAACCCCACCCCCCCTCTCTCTCTGTTAGCCAACGACGGCGACGACACGAGCGACGACGACGACACGGTGGCCGGGTCTCGCGACGTGGGCAGGGCAATGCTGCCGCCTCGCGTCTCCCTCTCCGCCCCCGCCACCGCGCGTCCGTCCATGCGTAGGAAGGGTAGGTGGCGAGTGTGCGTCCATGTCTGCACACCCCCAACCATCCGCCTGCCCGCCTGTGCCTCTGCCTGCCTGCCTGCCTGCCTGTCAGTCTACCTATCACTGCATCCCTATACATCACCCTCTCACCCTCGACCTCTTACTCTCTGCACCGGGTCCTGTCCATCGAGCGTGTGTGTGTGTGGATGTGAGCGAGAGGATGAGGAGAAGGAGGAGGAAGAGATGAAGGTGAAGAGTGTGCTGCTGCTCGGCCGTGCCTGCCTATCGATGATGAGTTGCGTGGAGAGTTTGTCTGTCTGTCTGTCTGTCTGTCTGTCTGTCTGTCTGTCTGTCTGTCTGTCTGTCTGTCTGTCTGTCTGTCTGGCTGGTCTCGATTCACTCGATGGTGTGTTGGGTTGTCTCTCGTCTCTCGTCGCCTGTCCTATCCGTGTACCGTCGTCGTGTCTTTTCAGCGGGCGACCAGCGCGCGCACCCGGAGGCGGAGCCAGTGCCGGCCGACCCGGCCCCTTGTGCGCCCTCCTCATCCACCGCTGTCACCACCACCACAACCACCACCGCCACCACCTCCACTCCGTCCGTGCCCTCTGTCATCCCACCCCATCCGTCGACCACTCCCCGTGGTAGGTTGAGCGAGTGTGGCTGCGCGACTGCACGTGCATGTGGTGCGGGCGTGAGGCAGGCATGCGCGTCCCTCGCAGCCCCGCCCCGCACCTTTCCTCCGTTTGCATGTGTGCCTGCCTGCCTGCCTTGCCATGGTGTGCCGATACGTGTCTCCTGCATCCTGTGTACGTGGTTCGGGTGTGTCATATGGTTGTGAGGTGGTTTCGCCCCGTTAGCTGACGTGAATTCTCTCTCGTCACCCACCCGCTTTCTTCCAGCATTCGATGGTAGCTTGAACCGCATAGTGGGCTTGAGTGAATGAATGGTAGTGATCATCCTTGGCTGGCACCACAGCACCCGCCTATTTTCCAATATTTCTAGCGTGATTTGCTTTCAATTGGCAGTGGGTGGGGTGGCCGTGTGGTGTGTGGGCGGTAGTGCGTGGCCGGAGGCGGGAGTGAACGCTCGATTGCAGGCGACAGCTCGGCCGAACTCGACCAAGCCCACCCCGAACTCGCCAAACAGAACTTCATCTCCAAGCTCAAGCCTCTCGGATTCGCCAAGAAACAGGTGCGAGCGGGGGTGGAGCTAGTGGGGGCGGGGCGTGAATGGGGGAATGGGGTGTGCTAACATGTGTCGTCGAGATTGACACTAACCAAAACATTTGTTATCATCACACCCACACCATTCGTTCTCGATTGTCCGAGTTGTCTCGTTTGTGGGGGCTGGGGATGGGTTGGAATGTGCCGGCCGTGGCTGTTTTTAGTTTGCTGCGCGTCGCGAGGCGCGAGTCGCTTCTTTCTGACTGCTTGTAGACTAGTGTTGGCTGTGCTAGCCTATGTAGACTTCTCTCTACTCTAGATAGACCGCCACTCACCGCTCGCAGTTGTCACGAGTCATTGGTGTGTGTGTGTCGTACCCGTACACGTGCAAGTGGGGCAGCAAAGTGAGCTAGTGAGAGGGGTGGTGAGTGAGTGAGTGAGTGAGTGAGAGAGAGAGAGAGAGAGAGAGAGAGGGAGGAAGGGAGTGAGTGAGAAGTGTCTCCCGGTGTGTCCCCGTGTCCCATGTGCGCGTCCTCTCTCACATTGACAGGAGGATGATTGTGTGTAGGAACTGGATCCGTTTGACCGTCGGCACGACGACGGCAAGCGCTCGTTCCGCCGTCCGACGGCCGGCGACCACTCTGACTCGGCGGCGCTGCTCGACCTGCCACGGAGTGCGGCGGCTGCGGGCAGGGGCGGAGGCGCCCGCAAAAAGGTGCCTCTCCCTTCTCGAGGCACCCGACACTCACTGCACCCACTCACACCACACACCACACACACCTAACCGCATGCCCGCTCTGCCGGGGCGCGCGCGGCGAGTGACGCCCTCCTGCCCCTCCTGCCCTCCTCCCTCCCCTCCTCCCTCCCCTTCCCCTTCCCCTTCCCTCCCACTCGCCCCGCGCGCCCACTGCACTCTCATTGCACGCTTTCGTACATGTCGCATGCATGATGTGTCCTCGCAGTATCCCTACTATATCAGTTTTTGAAACATTATTCCTTTACGAGTTTTTGGTTGATGGGTTCTCGTGGCGTGATAGCTTTGGCCGGCAGCCTTGTGTGCGGTGTTTTCTCATCTCTTCGGGTCTACTCGGGAGAACCTTTAGATGAGCGCTGGCTGGCCGATGGGGCAACCCCCTCCTTTCAGCCCGTCCTCACCAAGGAGGAGGAGGAGCGCATCTTTGCCGAGTACCACTACACTGGTGCCACCACCAACATCCACCCTCTCCTCTCCTCCCTCGTCAACTACACCCACCCAGTCAAGTTCAGCGGGTTCGACATTGCAGAGAGTGAGTCGTGTTGTTTTCTCCCTCTACTCATCCCGCCTCCTTTTCAGACAACAACCTGCACTTTCACATGTCGTCGTTTTCTGAGTCGACGGGTCTGGGCTACCTGAAGCAGAGTGCACCCGAGTTTGTCAACTACAACAAGCGCCAGCTGAGCAGGATCTACCCCAAGGGAGCGCGCGTCGATTCCAGCAACTTCCTCCCGCAGATCTTCTGGAACGCCGGATGCCAGATGGTCTCTCTCAACTTCCAGACGCCCGACGTCTACATGCAGCTCAATCAGGCACGTCCTCCAGTTCTCGATTTCTACCGTTATGTTGTTTTGCAGGGCAAGTTTGAGTACAACGGCTCGAGTGGCTACTTGTTGAAGCCGGACTTCATGCGCCGCCCCGACAGGACATTCGATCCGTTTAGCGAGTCGCCTGTCGACGGAGTGATCGCCGCTCACTGCTCTGTGCGGGTGAGTGGGCAAGCGAGATGAGGAAGAAAATGGACATCTGAGGATGTTATTTGTTATGTATGCCTCAAAATAACGATTTCAGTATAATGTAGTAATAGTCGTGATCAGAATTTGTGAGAAAAATGGTTCTCCCTTACTCAGTTTTGATGAGGAACGATGATAGAGATGTGATTTCAGGTGATCTCGGGTCAGTTCTTGTGTGAACGCAAAGTGGGCACGTACGTGGAAGTGGAGATGTACGGCCTGCCCACTGACACTATCCGCAAGGAACATCGCACCAAGACGGTCCCCGCCAACGGGCTCAATCCCGTATACAACGAGGATCCGTTCGTGTTCCGAAAGGTAGGCGGATGGACGAGGAGCAGTGTATGAAACTAGTGTTCAGGTTGTCCTGCCTGATCTCGCTGTGCTGCGATTCGCAGTGTATGAGGAGAGCGGGAAGCAGCTGGGTCAGCGCATTCTGCCTCTCGATGGACTGCAGGCCGGATACCGACACATCTCCCTGCGCACCGAGTCGAACCAGGCCTGCGTCCTGCCCACTCTTTTCGTACAGATTGTCATCAAGACATATGTGCCCGAGGAGCTGTCCAGTGAGTTTGATTCTTTTCCATTACCCTGTTCATCCTTATAATGTCTTTTGTAGATCTGGTGAATGCGTTGGCGGACCCGCGCGCGTTCCTCTCGGCGCAGCAGAAGAGACAGGAGGCGCTGCACAACATGGGAGTGGACGACACGGACATCGCGGAGGTGCCGGCGGGGCAGAAGACGGCGGCCGCGAAGGCGCGCACCCTGCAGAAGGCGAACGGCTCGGCGGGCAACCTGCTGGCGGGCGAGAGCCAGTCGGCGCCCACGTCTGCCCGCCAGGAGCCATCCACCTCCGCCGCCAAGCCCCCCGGCACTGACGCCAACACATCTGCCGTCGACAAGTTCAAGGTACGCGCGCGTTGCAATTGTGTGATTTTCATCACCGCTAACTGTCTTTCTCTTTCTTTCTAACATGTTCTGTTCTGTCTGTTTTGTCTGTGTACTGGGTTGTGTGTGAAGGCTGCTGGTCTGGCGGCCTCGATCCGCCGCCATCTCACTGGCGGCTCGCTGACTCCGAGTGTGATGCGCAAGGTGTCGGCGGGTCGGCAGGCGTCCTCGCTCGCCCCTCCCACCGGGGAAGGCGGCAGCATGGACAGGAGGGGCAGCGTGCGACGCGTCGGCACCGAGAAGCTACAGGTCCCACCCACACCACCCACACCCTGACCCGACACGCATGTCTTTCTTTTTCCTTTACTTTCAAGATTGGATTTCTTTCGATTTGTAGAGTGCGTAATTGAGTGATTGTTTTGTAATGTGTATTGTTTAGGTGGACCCGATTGAGGTGGCTGATTTGCGCAAGGACAAGGCGTTCCAGAAGCTGGAGAAGAAGTACCAGAAGGTGGGTGGAGGGAAGAGGTCATCTGTGATGTGATGTAACGAGTGTTTGTTGCAGGACATCGAAGACTTGAAGAAGAAGCATCAGAAGCAGCGGGACACGGTGCAGAAGCAGCAACAGACTCACGTGGACAAGATGATCGCTGTGAACCGGCGGTCGAGCAAGAAGAGCAGTCGACGCAGCAAGGACGGGACGGAGGAGGGAGAGCTGGCCAACACGGACAGGGTCAAGTCGCTCGTGTCGAACCAGACGGACGAGTGGTCGACGATGGTGCGGCGCCACGAGAGCGAGGAGTTCGAGATGCGACGCGCACACGTGAGGGACCAGTACGATGTGCTGAGGTGAGTGGTAGATGGACATGGGAGGAGCAGAGAGGAGAGGATGATGGATGGGATTGCAGGAAACTGCTGGGCGAGGCGCAGAAGACGCAGATGGCGTCCCTCAAGCAACGACTCGAGGCAGAGAACAAGGACCTCAAACAGACACAGACCAAGAAGAGCATGGAAGACAGCAAGGCCATTCAGATGGTACTAGACAAGGAGGAGGGGAGGGGGCTGATCTCATCATTTCAGGACAAGAACATCAAGACTAAGGCGGAACGAGACCGCCGAGTGAAGGAGCTCAACGAGAAGAACCTCAAGATGTTTGTGGAGGAGAGGAAGCGACTCGCGATGAAGTGAGTCTGCCGAGCTGGCGGGGCGATAGGGACGGGGGCTATTGGTGTGTTGCAGGGCGCAGAAGCACGAGGAGCAGCTGGCGAAGCGACACCAGGACCAGTTCGATCTACTGGAGAAGGAGGCGGCTAAGGTGAGTGGAGGGGGCGGGATGGGAGGGGGATGAGTGTGTGGTTGCAGGCGGCGGAGCAGGAGGAGCAGCTGTACCGCGAGGAGCTGCTCGCCTCTCGCCCCGAGTCGGTCGTCTAGCCTCTCCCCCGCCTTCTTCTCTAGTTTCGCCCGCCCGAACCACCCTGCACCGGCCCGTCGGCGCCTCTCTGTGATTGGTTGAATCGAATGCTCAGCGTGTCTCCTGGTCTCTCACTCTCTACTTACAGTACCCTACTCATCTCCCCCACATTACTCATTCCCCAAACCCTCACATGTACTGTATCCAATGGAGTATCGCACTTGTTAGCTACTACTAAACTCTAGGTCATCCTCGCGTAATTATTGTAATTATTACTCTTAATAATCGTTGTGTAGTGTGAGAAGAGAGAGCGCGAGAGATTTTCTATGCTGTTGTCATATGTAGAGTGAGAGTTATATATTTCCCCTATTGCAAGTTGTGACACAGTGATCATCCAATGTCTCTGTATTATAGCCAAAATTTGCCCATGTCGATAGAAATTCCTTCCCAGTCCCCGTTTTTGTTGTCTAGGGGCAATCTGCCAATGGGATGACGAGCGACGCACATTCCGGCGGGTGGAGCGGGGCGGCGGTCAGCGAGGACACGCCCCTCGAGGCCACGCCCCCTCCCCCGTCACACAACAGTCCCAGTGATCCCACACACTCATGTGTATTCATATATATCCGAGTAAATATTTCTATGAAGTCGATGTTTGTTTCGTTGCTTTCAGCTGATCTGAAATGTTGCGATTCAAATAATTACCTGGAATAGGGTTTTGGTATTGGAAAAAAAACGCTCACCCTTGTGCATTCTCCATTAGTGGAGCACGAAAAACCTGCCGGACAACACGTTTCGGAATCTTGACAACAGTTAGCATTTGGATATGGACAACATCCTAGAATGGGTGGTCAAGATTCCCTTTCACTCACTTTCACTCACCGTGTACTCCCGATTTGAACGTACAACATGTCTGATCTAAATCACATTGATACGTGTGTTTCGAATTACACAAATTGAGCAAATCCAAGTCTTCGCCTTTTTGCGAATATACGACTGAAATGTTGTTGATGTGGCGCACTTTTGATATTGCATCACGAACTGACCTTGGATAGAGAGAATAAGTAGTAGTAGTAGTAGAGGAAGGCGGAAGGAGAATGGGCGGCAGAGTGATGATTGCATGTCGCGATCGCTTGTCCGGCAAGTGATTGCTATGTCGAACCAGCCGAATCGAATCGAGCTTATCACGACACGTCGAAATCAGTGGAAGGATTATCGATTATCACTGATACGGTTTACTTTGTATATCTCTTGCTATCAGCTGATGCGCTCGTTTTTTGATGTTGCGTGGGTGGTAGGGCGGGGAAGAATGTACATCTCCCGCGCCGAAAGTGCAACATTGCACGTATCTGTTCTGAATGATATGTGGAATGATGATGGAGCGATGACGATGGGAGTTTAGGGAAATCGCATTGCGGGTGGCGGGCGGGCGGGCGGACGCGTCGCACTCTACTACACTATGACCACTACCCAACACTGCCACGTAAGTATTCACTCCACTTTTTCAATATTCACCCTGATGAATAGGTGTTCGACTCACTACCAGATGAACTGCTCTCGTTTATCCTCCAGCACGTCAATCCCGATGACGTGAGTTCTCTCTCGTGTATTGTGTTGTGATGGCGTGCTCGTCTGCAGGTGGTGTCAGTGTCGCAGTCGAGTGTGTCGCTGCGGCAGCGCCTCGCGCGTCTCGATTCCATCCTGCCCACCCACTCTCGACCCACCGCCATCCTCACGCGCAAGTACCGCAGAGAGCACGGCTGCATCCAGGCGAGTGACTGCTCGCAAACGTGTTACGTGGTGTGTTGTAGATGTTGTTGTCGTTCACTGGCCGCCTGTCAGAGGATGAGCTGCTCGGAAACATCCCGCGCGGTCTGCTCATCCGACAGAATGATCTCGACAGTGGTGCGTGTCCGTTCCCCATCTCCTCTCATCGCCTTGCATGCAGCCCACTCGTCTCGCTGGGAGCCGCTACCCGAGTCTGTCGCCCGCCTCACCTGCCTGCTGCGGCGATACCACGTGGAGAGTGTGGTAGTGGTGAGTGTATGGTACTCAGTGTCTTGTATGCTGTGTGTTGCCTGCAGTCTCTGCCGGTGTCGGAGGTGTGTCGGGGTGTGGAGTGTCTGTCGCAGACGGGCCACGCCTTCTCCACCCTCATCCTCAACGTGCCTCGCGGTGGCTGGGCGGCGCTGGCGGGCCGGCCGTGGCTGGACGAGTTGTGCGTGCCGCGCCTCGCCGTCCAGACGTGCGAGCCGGTGCCCGACTGGCTGCCCTCCCTCCACTCGATCCGCCAAGCCCACCTCCTCTCACTCACTCTCATGAAATGGCCGCACTGGGAGTCGCCCGTACGTGTTTTTTTTTTAATATTTTCATTGTAATAGCTTAGTTCTCAATGTATTAGCGGCAATATCAATTTTTGGAGTTTCTCCCAGCGTGTTTCCATATTCTAATTCTTTTGTAGGATTCGCACGAGCACGAGCTGGCCGTCTCGGCACTGCGGCTGGTGCGCTCTCCCCTCCTCCATCTATCACACGTACTCTCCACACATGCTGCTAGGGACATACTCAATGTGGGTCGGTAGTCGAATGCGGTCACAAGCGTGGGCTGTTCAGGAGTGGTTTCGTGGCGAGCGGGCGGTGGAGGCTCTGCGGCTGCAGGTGTGGGAGCAGGACGACCTCTCGGGCGACTTCGTCTCCGGCCTCGAGTGGGTCAAGTACGAGGAGAAGCTCGACACCGAGCAGGCCAGGCAGATTGGTACGTTTCTGGTAACGAGAGAGAAAGGGGGAGGGAGGAAGCGGAGAGAGGGAGAGGGGGGGGAGGAGGGAGAGAGGGAGAGGGGGGAGGGAGAGAGAAAGAGAGGTGTGTTGCAGGATTCTGTGCGTACTACCACGTGTACCGCGTGGAGAACCGACGGGGGGAGAAGTGCGGTCTGGTGATCCGCAACGACTTCCCCGTCACTCGAGTCGCCCTCACGAGGTTCGATGCCCGCGTCGACTGGCGACATACAGAGTGGTGCGTCCGAGTGTCTCTCCTCCCCTCTCTCTCTCGCTCTCCCTCGGTCTCTTGTCTAGTCGTTCGTATTGTCAGATGACATCACTTTCCTTGTCGTCTTCTAGAATGTTCCATGTATTACAGGTGTGTGTTCCGTCGCCAGATCTTCACGTGTTCGACGAGCAGCGAAGACGACTCTTGGAACATGGTGGGTCAGAAGCAGGAGAAGATGTCCTCTATCTGTACTTTAGTTGCCGTTCACTCGTCGCACCCGCTCCCGTGGTCTGTCTCGCGAAGCCTCCTGCTCTTCCTCCAACTCCTCCCTCAATCACAACTAACTGACCTTATCTCACCTCTCCTTGTTTGTTTTATACGAGTATTTAGTGTTTGGCTAAGCCGTGTCTCTTTTCTCTCACTTACGTTTGTCACTTTTATCGTTTTAACTTTGTACGTTAGTTATAATTTCGATGTCACGTGGTGTCAATGAAGGGTTTGTTGCAAAATCACAGCCTTAATGTTAGTATCAATTGCTCCTCTTGGATTGTTTACACAAGTTGCATTGTCGACGTCAGCTGATTCTGCAGCGGAGAAAAAGATGCAAAGGCTTGCTTGAAATGTGTAAACGGACACAATTGCCACTTCCTTTGAGCGGTGGCGGTGCACCCTCTAACCAGTATCTTCCCCCTCCTCCTCTTTTCACATGCCGTATTTCTCTGCCTCTGTGAGAGAAGACAAACCCGTTGTTTTCATTTCTGATTCATGGCCTTTTTCAACACTTTAGCGAAAGAGATGGAGAGAGCTTCGACGGTTTATAGTGGGAAGCTCCGTTTTTAAGTGGATCCGCAGTGTGGTCTCTTGGAATCGCGTGCTCTCTAGCCGCCCTCTTTCTCTGTTCCTCCCACCCCTCCTCACTCAATATCTATTTGATCTCGTGTCAAACCCTTCTCCGTTGGTGTTGAAGCACACGCCACAGCCTATCACACAATATTACCACACACACCATCTTGCCACTTTTTTCTTGTACTTTTTGACAGGTCCGCGCAGTAGTTGCTACTATCCCTCGATCTTTTCAAATATTATTTACAAATATTTTTTAGAAATGTCAATAGACGAAGATGTCTACACGACAACTTCATTTCCACATGCTCAGGTAAAATCACTTTCAATATTCTCATCACTATTATTGTTACTATGCATCTTGTTAGGAGAACCTGGGGTGCAACTGTCAGTACCCAATCGGACTGGTCATCTTTCTCCTATTCGTCTGCCTCTCACTACTCGTCTGTATCTGTGTGTGTTGCATAGATGTGTCCAAGGTGAGTGGTCTTTTTGTGTTCTCGAATAGCAGTGTTCTCAGTGTGCGGCGTTCCGCCAGAAAGACCCTCCTCTGCTACACAAGGCCTCCACCTTTGATCCGCGATTCTTCGATTCTGCGGCTATCGAGAGAAAGTTCTCGATTGATCCGCGACTGCTCGAGATGGGTGAGACATGGTATCCACATGGTGTGATTAACATTTCACTTTTTGCAGCGATCTCTCAGCCTCTCGCATCTGTGCCAGATAGATCGTCGTTCACGTATTCTTTTGATCGGAAGCTCTCTATTGACCCGCGTATGCTAGAATCGCAAGCGTCATCCGTGCAGGTGCGTCTCTCTCTCTCTCTCTCTCTCTCTCTCTCTTTCTCTCTCTCTCTCTCTCTCTCTCTCTCTCTCTCTCTTTCTCTCTTCTCATGATCCGTTTATAGGTGAAGCACCCACGTCGTCGCAGTCTGCTCGACATGGGCTACTGCTCCTTCGGCACCTTTGCAGAGGAGGATGAGGAGGAAGAGGAGGAGTTTGTCGGCGGAGGAATGCCGGGCCTCGTGTCTACTGTATGACCATCGCTTCTGTTCATCGATCTCTGCTCATCGCAGCTCTCTGTCTCTCTAACCAGTTTGTACCTCTCCCTCCCTCCCTCCTTCCCTCCCTCTCTCTCTCTCTCTCTCTCTCTCTCTCCCTCTCTCTCTCCCTCTCTCTCTTCCTCTCTGTCTTGACACTGATGCGCGATCGCGGTGAGTCGTCTTTTTGAGTGGTCTCATCCCATTGGTTTTTGAGCGCTGAGTGGGAGATTGAGCCCACTCGAGAGTTCAGTTAGACTGTGGGTGGGTGGAAGTATCTCTCTCTCTCTCTCTCTCTCTCTCTCTCTCTCTCTTTCTCTCTCGCACTCTCTCTCTCTCATCCCTTATTCCCTTCCACCCACGATCAGCTGATTTTGAATTGATGTCATAGTGAGATGGTAGGTACTATCACGTTCAGTTTTCCCTCCTGCTTCTAGCAAGTGTCATTCTCTCGTCTCCCCTCCTCTCTCTTCTTTCTCTTGCCATTCCATAGGATCTCTCATATGCATGCTTACCACTTGAACTCTCGTCTATGTACATTGATTATGATTGCACTGATCCCAGGAGATAAACCGCGTTTCCACTTATCACAAGCGTTTATTGATTGCTATATCGATTGAGAAAGATGTACACGTGACACGTCGCGAAATGCTGAGGAAAGACGAGAAAGAGAGAAAGAGAGAAAGAGAGAAACACACACACTCGGATACATACAAGACAATAAATACATTGCACAATAAACATAACGCAATAAATAAATAATCATAAAATTGCAATAATTAAATAATCATATCGATTTTGTCTATGGTTGGAAGAACGCGAAGCACGTGGTAGGATGTTTCTTGTGCTCGCAGTAGGTGGGTGAAGTGACGACAATATACGAGAACGAGGAGCGGGAGCAGATCACATTGAGAGGGTGGTTGAACTCGTCCAACACTGCCGAGTAAATCATCTGCTTTGAGACGGATGGTGAGAAAGACATCTTCTGAAAACATGGGCACGTCGTCTGCCGTTGTCTCGCGACCCGCCTGTTGCATGATCCTCCTCAGTTTCTCGCTGTTGCACTTCATCGGCTGCTTCGGGTCGTGTGCCTTGAAGAACTCGTCCACCTGCTGCGTCTCAATACAACGGCATTTCTTTGTATTTCAGATGTGTGATACCTCGGTATGACTCCTCTTCTCGGTGGCTGACTGTGTCTGTTCAGTGCTCGTCTGAGTGGCGTTCCGCTTCCAATCCTTCTGAAAGGGGCACTCTTTCATCTCCCTCCTCCTAACTTTCCTGTACCTGGTCCGTCTCCAGCTGCTGCATATCTGCCAGCAGGTCGTCGTATATCTCGGATTCGTCCTTGCCCTTGGCAGCCGGTGTCTGTGTCGGTTGTGTGAGTGTGTCCTCGTCCCTTTCACTCACCTTTCCTTCTGCTTTCACCTTCAGTCCGCCGCTCGCCTCTCTGTTCTGGGAGATGCCCGATGACACTCCCACAGACACAGAGTTCCCGCTCAGCTCCTCGTCGCGATGCTTGTTGTAGCCACTGAACATCTTGTCTAATATCGAAGATCTCTCCATCCCGCCTACCTCTTCTCTATCTCCTTGGACGATTCATATGAGTACTCGTAGCTGTCCTCCTCCACTTTTTGCAATGCCTGCATCGATTTTTCGTACGTCGAATGTGCTGGAAAGGGTTTAGTTTCCCGAGAAATATCCTGCATCGCTCACTAGTTGCTGTCGCTCCAGACTCGTTCGCACTCGACGGCTGACCAGAGTTGACGTTCTGAAAATATATACGTTCTATTATCTTCTTGTTTATACGAACCTCCACTGGCTGCTGCTCGTCCACTATGTCCTCATACGATGAAGGAGCTGTCGTGGCGGCATTCGACTGCAATCACTATACTCACTACAACACACAGACCACCCACGTTGTTCTCGCTCTCCGAGTACTCCTGCTGTGTCTCGATGAGTGTGGGATGGGAAGACACGTGTTGTTGCATGTGGATCGATGTCATCATTGGCTGAAATCGCCCCGTTCACCCCCTCTTGTGTTCGTGTGCCACCTGTATTGGCTCGGATGACCTTCCGATGGTGTACGATGCGGGTGGAAGGGGCGGGGGCAGAGGGGCGGGCGCTGGCGGGGCGCGACTCTGCAACCAACGCAACCACTCCCAAACACACTCCTATCAAATCTGGGTGACGCATGCATCACAGTTGTTATCTATCGATTCGATCGCACCCTGCTCGCTCTCACTCTCACTTCACAACAATCGTTCCCAGGCGAATGCCGTGATTTCAACTTTCTGTTTTTGTTTTTCGTATTTGAAAAGGTACGTTTGCGTTTATTTTCTGATTATTTTAATATATTCCGCAATTGCAGGTTTCTGCATATTTCACCGATATGAACATATATTTCTTCATATACTACACGATCAAGTAATATCTCTACACGAAACTGGATTTAGAGATCTGGGGCTTAATTACCATGTATTGATCACGCGCACTTGCATATATTCGACTGTTACACCATACATGTGCAATAAACCGTTTGATTTGACCCACCGGAATACTATACTCGAATGTTTGCGGTCTTCTTTGCTCCACCACTGGCGGGACCGGCGCAGGAAACGACTGCAACATGTTTGCTATTCGACAGTTCACAGTCGTTGTTTTGGCACCTGTTGCTCTGGAACGCTGGCGTACATGGGTCTATGGTTCTCTTGCTGAGGCAACGCCTGCGACTGGTAGGCGGGGAAGTGCGGACGCCACGCCTGCTGCTGCGCAACCTGGAGGGTCACTGTTTCAGTCTCGAGTTGTCAGTGGTATTGAACCTGCGCGTACTCCGCCGGTGCGGGATAGCTCGGCTGCAGCTGTTGAAAGGCGTAGGAGGGTGCGGCGGGCGGGGGCTGATAGGAGACGCCCTGGTACTGAGAGGGACAGTTGGAGCGCGGACAGAACATGTTGCAGGAAGATGGAGGCTGCGGCGCCTGAACATGATCAACCTCGGTGCCATGATCAGAGGTGTCTCTGACTCACCTGAGAGCCGCAGCTCGGTTGTCCGCAAGTGCACGCGAGGTTGGGCAGTCCGCCCAAGAAGAATGGAGTGACGAGGGGGAGACAGAACCATGCGAGTAACCTCATCTGGAACGGGCGAGAGCGAGGAGTGATCGGCGCGTCTCGAAACGGTGTTGTTGCGCAATCGAAACGAGTTGATAGGAAGAGGGAGGGGGATACTGGTAGACGAGACTGGATCAGTACAGCCCATCACTCAAGCCGCTCGCAAAAAGACGGGCACAGGCAGGTTGGAAGAAAGAGGGAAAAGAGGAGGAAGAGGATATACGAATACCACAAACCACTCTACAATACTCACACATTGATCCACGTTTGTTGCGCGAATTGCAGCGAATTTACGAATTACTAACGGTTTCGCGCACAACCAAAGAAACAAGAATATGCGCAGAAGGAGATACGTTTCACTCAGGGAGGAAAAAAGAGCGACTGAAACGGACGCGATCCACTGCGTGAATGGGTCGTAAATTGAATATCGACTATTATTATAATATTATTCTGGGAGATAGTTCACCAGATTACGGTAGAAAATCGATCTACCCTCTAGTCGCATTCGATCTACCTTCTAGTCCTGAGGAGACCTAAGCGCGCGTTTTCAAACGAGAATATTGATCAAAGAAGCCGGCATGCGAATCAATGAGGCCGCGCTACACTCGAGCCTTTCCCACGCTGTCTGGCCTCTCTCGGTCGAAACTGAGTTTAGCCAACTGACCCCGGCTGGCAATAACAGAAACTATCCTCCAGGCGAAGACTATACGAGTCGAAGAGGGAGGGAGGGGGGGGGGGGTGGAAGGGGTTGGGGAGTGATGCGCGCGCGCAAGTTGGCGTGACGCTAGCTAAATGCCCTCTGCTGCGGGAGTACAATTAGGGGAAGGAGACGCAATCGACTGGACAGACTGGAGTGATCCTGCAGAGTGCAGATGACTGGTCGGTCAAGAGGTGGTCGTGAAAAGAGGAAGAGGAGGAGGAGGAGGAGGAGGAGGAGGATACCAAGGGTGCCACACTCACACTGCAGGGATCGGATTATGCTGGCTGCTCGCAGCGACCCGGCAGTCGTATATAACTGGTTCAAAGTGGAACGACCTGGGAGAGGCGAGTGAGGAGTGAAAGTGCACTAGACTGGTAGCCAGCGGGCTCCCATGCACAAGAAAGAGACAGTATATAGCCAAGGGAGAGAGAGAGAGAGATGTTCGGTGCGAACATATATATTTGCATCAAAAAATCGTGAGCCGTGTGAATAGAGTGAGATTTGTGGTGTGCGATTGAAACATTGTCAAATAGCGGACTCACGTTCCTTCGTTCACTCGATCGACCCTCCCCCCCTCCAGAATACACACGCTCCCCCATATTCCCGTTCCCAAAATCCATCGCACAAAAAACGAAAGCGATGATCGCTATTTGATGGACATAGCACAGAGATTAGTGGAAAGTTCATGGATACTTGGAAACTCGAATCGCCCTCTTAATTGCAACCACGATCCGACTAGTTGCACAAAGAAAGAACGAAATCTTGACCAAGTCGATATCGAACATATTTACAACATGAAATGATTGTTGTTTTTTCTTCGAGTAAAAAACGATATATCGTTAGTTTCAATATTTTACAGATGTTTCATAAGGCGACAACATCATGGAAAGAAATAGTGCATACATAAAACATATATATATATATATATATATATATATATATATATATATATATATATATATGTTTATTGTTATGTTTGACATAAAATGTTTGACAGAAAAATTGTATGCAATAGAGCAAGAAAGACGGCTCGGCCAAACTATAGACTACAACTTTGTTGGCGCCAAAACATGTAGTGATTACTCCGGGTGGGTGTCATTTTGCGCACGCTCCTGACACTCTGAACATCTTTCTTCCGCCTCACACATTCGCATTCCCTCTTAAGTTTCTTCTTTTTTATCATCTTTTCTCGTTTTTGCAACATTCTTGACTTTTGTTGTTGCAGAGAATGTCGTGCGCAGAGTGGTTGGATGACTTGGCCGAAATTGACGACTTTATCCTTATTCCGTCCACATCATCCGCGTTTGGAGACGCGACACCACTCATCAGGTGGGTCTTGTTGTTGCTGTGTCTCTGTTGGAGGGGTGACTGGGCGTTGCCGTAGCACAAGGGGACAAGCCTGCCTGCCTGGTCGGCCAACCATTGACTGCTGCTGCCTCTGTGTGTTGCATAATCCGTTTCCGGGCAGTGTTTGCCCTGGCATCACTCCTGTCGACGGGCTCTGTTTTTTTTTTCTTCAAATTTGGCGTCGCGTAAATTGTGAATAGATGAGGGAATATCCGGCAATCGGCTCAGCTGCGCACACTCGAGTAGTAGAGCGCGCTCCAGTTATCGATTCTCTCTCTCTCTCTCTGTCTCTCTCTCTCTGTCTGTCTCTCTCTCTCTGTCTCTCTCTCTCTCTCTCTCTCTCTCTCTCTCTCTTCCTCCCCTTTCTCACTCTTCCATTCTATTCCATATTTCTTATACGCACCTCATCATTACGCACACCCAACAATTATACTGGTCGGAAAGCATTTTTCCTCCATGTATATGTATGTTCCGCGAAACTGGTGTATTTCGACTAGCATGGCACATTCCAAGTCTTTTCAACATGTGTTTGTTTATATACATGTTGTATGTAGTTGTGTGCTTTCGTGGACTGTTTATGTGTCGCCCAGCGCGATTGTTTTTTTGTTGAGGCAGTGAGTGTGTATAGATGGAAAGACGGGAAGAAGAGACAGACGGTCTTGAATCAAATAATCTTAGTTGATGAATGTAGATGAGTGAGTATGAAATTGGCTCGCACTGTTCCCTTTCCTGATACTCCCCCCCCCCCCTCTCGTCACTTCTCCTCTTCTCTCGTCTTTCAATGGAATCACATCCCATCATCCCTCTATTCTTCCATTCCATTCCCGCACACTTTTCTTTTCTTCCGTTTCGTCATTTTAAATTTTCCCTTCTCTTCTCCCACTCTTTACCACCAAAAATAGACACGAAGTTTATTAGTCTTTCGTTTGTACATTCGCGATTTTTGTCGTTACACATTAATTATTAAATACATACAATTCTGCTTCTCGTACATGTTTTATCTAAATTGCTTAAACGATTGAACTTTTCGGCGTGAGAGAAAGATAATAAAACCCGCGTATATAATGAGAGATAAGCATTGCATTTTGTGGCAGCCTATCGATTACTCTAAGCTCTATTATTTTTGCAATTATAATACTAGTGTATGTGTGTGTGTCGTGAAAATATTGTGTGTGAAAAATTGCTGTATATGCTAGTATTGTTGTTGTAAAATATATGGTATGTGATGCGTTAGTAGAGAAAGAGCGTTGTGAGGCAGTAAATGTTGTCGTCGTGTTGTCGTCATCATTCGTGCTGCTGCGTGTGTCTGTGCTGTGCTTAGTTGTTTGAATCAAGACGTTTCGGATGGCCAATTTCGAGTCCACTTGCCTCCATCTCGTTTCGACTTTCGTAATCTTATACCTTCTCTACCCCTCTCTCATCCCCATACCATTAGTTGCAGAATGTCACTGTATCCTGTTTCTCTAATTGATATCCGGGATTTGGGATATATTCTTCCCTCTATATCCTTTCAGTCTAAATCCGAAAAGCTCTCGGGGCACTATGTGTTCTTTGGCTCTTTCAAGAATTTGGTGCTTGCTTGCTCCTTTTCTATTTCACATCCCCTCTATATTATATTTTGCCGTCAAGTCAAGACCCCTCTCCCTCTCCCTCTCCCTCTCCCTCTCCCTCTCCCTCTCCCTCTCCCTCTCCCTCTCCCTCTCCCTCTCCCTCTCCCTCTCCCTCTCCCTCTCCCTCTCCCTCTCCCTCTCCCTCTCCCTCTCCCTCTCCCTCCCTCTCCCTCTCCCTCTCTCTTCCCTTCTCTTACCCATCTATAGTAGTGAGCGCATGTCGCATGCATGTCTATTAAATTCAATTAATTTAGTGCTCGTAGTAGTATTATTGGGCGAGGGCAATGCAGTAGATAGGTTTCGGGACGAGAGTGTATATAAGGTTCTATCTTTCAAGTGAATGAGGAAACAGATTGAAATTTTGGCTTGTTGTATGTATTCATTGCTAGAATATTCGAGTATGACTCGTCAAGTGTGCATTCGTTCGTCTCTCTCTCTCTCAGCGGATAAATGTTTCCCAAAGATTGCACTTTTTTCTGCTTCCCATCATTTCCCGACTGTCACTTGCATTTATTCGCGCAGCAGCGACACCCATCCAAAATGTTGTCATAAAATGTTGGTGGTGGTGGATTGACACATGTGTGTGGGCACCATGTGTGTTTTGAAAATAAATGAAAATCACCTTTCTCTCTCTTCCCTTGTCTCCTACTCAATATTCCTCATGTGTGAACATGCATAATTCAGGCCCCGCTGAGGTAATCAATCGGAGAGGCGTGTGCCTGGCCCTCTGTCCACGATATACACTCTCCGTCCACTACGCGTCTGTCTCTCTCACCGTGGCGCAATGCCTCACAGCCGTCTGTCTCTCGCTGAACTCTGCGTGTCCGTTTGTGCTCCTTCTATGGCATGTGTCACACAGCTTGGGGATGCCCTCTCTCTTCTCTCTGTCACCCAATCGTCTACGACTAATTTCAACCATGCAACTCACTAGCGATTCCTACATATTTTCTAGTTGTTGTGTGGTGTAGTTTCTCACCCCCACACAAATCTCACGCTGCTTATATTTCCAGCCGCCCCTCTCTTTGTGACTCTCTGGCTTGTGCGCAGTTTTTTGTTTTGTTTTTTTATCCATTATTTTGTTCTTCTCGTCCGTTTGTTTTCTTGTGTGCCCGTCCCAGGTTGCACACTGCGCTAGATTCCGCAAAACAGGCAATATCTATTCCTCCTGGTACGTCTCTTATTCTCACCGCTTACTCTTTTTTATGTAGTTGCACGATTATTATGCCTTTATCAAGTCGGATGAAGTCCTTCAAATTCTGTTTCTTTGACAATGTTCCTCACTGTGATGTTAAACAGTGCATATACACTTGATTATTCTACTCACTATCATTATAGATGTAGGAAATGACTTTTACAATGTGTATTCTATAATAAATGCTTAGTAAACGATTTACTAGACTGTCAAGTCGTCATATATATTTTTGAGACGTATTTAAACAGCTATAAAGTTAAACCGCGCTTGTTTCATAAAAATTACCTGGGGGCTTTCTCTCCGCAGCCCCGAAATATCTATTCTTTTCTCTTTCTCCATCAGTCTACCTATTCATGCTCTCATCATAACAATATCATTTCATCCCTTCCGTCAATCAAAATAAGCAGCCTTGTATTATTCGTCGATTTTCTCTCCGCTCTCCTCCTCTATTTCCTCTCTGTCTTTTCACTCGAATCAGACTTGTTTGTGAGAGTTATTTTTGTTTACACGTCTTGATCGAAACTAAATGCAACAAGTTGATTTGGGTTTTCACTATTTCTTTTCTCTTTCTCGCCCTCTTTTTCTTCTTTTTCTCTCCTCCTTTTCTCCTTACAGACAAGCAATCTCTTCTGCTTTTGTGTCATATAGACATGAAAAGAATATGTGAGTCGTGTTGGAAGAGTACTGGTATCAGCAGTCGAGTATGTGCGTGCGTGTTGATTGTTGTTTTTGGATAGTGTAATAAGGAGACATGGGGAACGAGTGGCAGTCTCGGTTTGTGCCGTCTTTTCCTCCGGCACCGCTAATCATTCTAATAAGCAAGTAGCTTGTCGCGCTAATTGCTAGTTACAACAGAGTGGGTTGGATGTGAGTCTAAAAGAGAAAGCTTGTTCGCATTTTACATGTTTTTATCAACGTTCCATCATCTTCATCTTCATCGTATATTTCTCGCGTTTTCCGTCTCTAATTCATTATTCGGGTGGGGTTGGTTGGTTGGTTGGTGTGAGCGATGAGAGATGTAATGAGAACTCACATTATCCACATTTATTCCACGTCAGGCTGGCCTGAGAGCCGGGAGCCGGTGAATGGAAAGTCGATTTCTATTGGGGCATGGTGGTGGTAGATGAGGCTCTCATCCCCTCCCTCAGCCCACCCCCACCAATTGGCATATTAGTATTCCGGCAGTGAGAGACAAGCACACCACCACCCACTATTTTACTCCTCTTCGTGTCGTATGCGTCCCACATTTGCGTTCCGAGACCCGTTTTTACTATTCGCCGACGCCGTTGTTTTACTTTTCTCATTGGCTGCTGCGAATTTCATTTGCCGTTGTGTCATGTTAGGGTGGCTGTATGGCGGGGGACACGCAATGTGGCTATTGCCGTGTGTGAGAGGGGGGAGGGGAAGAGAGGAGAGGGGTATTGTGGATGAGACTATAGGTGTTGTAGAAGAGCGGTACGAGAGCGATCGGCGAGTGACGAGTCTACACTACGCAACTCGCCCATGGCTGGCATCGCATTCCAACTACAGTCTGGCGGACACCGGTATGCACCACACAGCTCTTGTTCTTCCCAGCCTCCCCTTTCAGCAAGCCAGTTGTGACCGAAACGAGCGAGTTCTCTCTGCGCGATCTACGCGACGAGGCACTACAGTTTGTACATGCGCTGGTACGTTTTGTAATTTGTTGCATATTTCAAACGATCTTGCTTTAGTATCCGGACCATGCCGCGGGCGATGCGCTCACGGACCATTTGCTGCTGTACAAGCACGATGTGCGATCCGTCAACATACTACAGGTACGACGGGTTGGAAGAAGATGTACATATTGTATACCCCATGACTCTCGTTTCAGTTGATCACAACGGCTGCCGACGTGTGTGACGGGACACTTGTGGAGGTGGTCATATCATGTGAGTACTTTCCCTCACTAGTTTCTTGCGCGCGCATCCCCCCCTCCCCCCTCCCTCTCTTCCCTCCTTTTTCGCTCCACTTTCCTCGACGAGACCGTCTTCTTATCGACATTTCCCCTTCATATCGGGGCCGGGCGTCTATAAATACGAGCAGCAAAGTGAGAGAGGCAGATTATCTCAGTTTCTAGGCGATATCCGATAAATCCGCCAGCTCTCTCGCTCTCCCCTCTCACTCTTCACTCCTTATTCTTCCTCCCCACTCGCCCCGCGAACAGTCGCTTGTGGCGTATTGCTGCTGCTGTGTCCCCTCCCGTCTGCGTGTGCGTATTGGGGGAGTAGAGGTGGTGTGGTGGGAGCATGTCTGCCGCGCCCTCTCCCTATGCCGCCGCACTCGCCGCCAAGGCTGTGGTGCAGGCGAGGCGTGCGCAGGCGAGCGCCGGCAAGGGCAACTCGTTCGAAGACCGCTCCATCATCATAAGTAGGCCTGTCGGTGTGGCGTGCTCGTCTAGTGTAGTGCATTGCAGCGTCGCCGCACCACGAGCGGCTCGTCGTCCACCCGCACACCCTCTACGTACACAGCTACAAGTCGCCGACCTTCTGCGACTTCTGCGGCCAGCTACTGTTTGGACTCGTCAAGCAGGGTCTCAAGTGCCACGGTGAGTCGAACCGTCTCGCATTCTTGCAATCCCCTCGTAATTGGAAGTTCAAGGGCTAGTGTGACGTTGTCGAGCCATGTGATGGCATTGATAGTCATTAATGCATGTTGTATATAATATCTGTGATATTCACTTGATAGATGGCTTAGCGATAGAGAGAGAGAGTGTGTTTGAATGCTTCTCGATAGTGAATAGCGGTTGAATTGAGTGAGTGTATATGGTTGGTGAGGCATCTAGGGAGAGGGGAGAGAATGGACGGTAATCGTATGAATAGAGGCGAGAGTGTGGCACACTCTCTCTCTCTCTCTCATGCACGGCCTTGAGTGCCACGCAACGCGGCTTATCCCAACAACGCCAGCAGCTGATTAGTGGAGAGATGGGGGATAAGAGAGTAGAGTAAGTACATTGCAGGATGCGGCCTCAACTACCACAAGCGATGCGCGTCCAAGATTCCCAACAACTGCAATGGCAGTCGGCAGCGGTGAGTGTGGAAGGGTAGAGGGGCATCGACTGGTTGCGTTTTCAGCCGCCCGAGTGCGATTCCACTGTCGCCGACGAGCAGCAACGTGTTGTCTCTGCGAGCACAGCCTTCGGTGAGTTGTGTGGCAGAGAGACGTGGATAGCAGTGGCTGTATCAGGCGATGACGTCTTGCTCGCACGACTCGCAGTCCCAGTCGGAGCGCGCCCCTTCGGCGACTGCACTCACACCCGACATATACGTCACCACTGACAACGACTGCGGAGACCCGATCGGGGGAAATGTGGGTCATCTCCCCCACTCCCTCCCTCCCTCCTCTGACGATGTATTGCTATCATTGCCACTGCATCAAAACACGCCCTGCTCACTCTTCTTCAAAAAAATAGTCTCTAGTGAGCAAAACGGCGGGTGCCCGTTTGCGAAAAGACGGATTCCATTCGACGAGCCGCGATTTTTCTTGCGTTTCCACAGACGGACACTGAAAACACATGGGTGGAAGTGGGAGGAAACAAGAGCAGACAGACAACATACGATGCTCGTAGCATAGCGGCCATGCTCTTTCGACTATTGTGGCTGCTGAGCCGCGCTGGCGGATGCAAATGCAAGGCGGCTGTCGTCTCTATTCCATTCACTCCACCACACACTGTCACTTTACAGCTACTGCAAATGCCACGCAAGGACCGCTCATCGTCGTGGTCCGGACGGCCACTGTGGATGGAGGTGGCCGAAGCGACACGGGTCAAGGTGAGCAGCCAACAACCATCCCTCATTATGATACAACTGATGGTTGAGGTGCCGCACACGTTCCAAGTGCACAGCTACAAGCGGCCGACAGTGTGTCAGCACTGCAAGAAGCTCCTCAAGGGACTCATCCGACAGGGACTACAGTGTAGAGGTAATCACTCATTGCAATAGTCAATTTGAAAAAGATTATAAATGAGTGGCGGCGATACCCTTTTGATTAATTGAAACTATTGATTGATTGACTAACGTTTCAGACTGCAAGTACAACTGTCACAAGAAGTGTTCGGAGCTGGTGGCGCGAGACTGCCCCGGCAACACGGCTGCCTCGGCATATCTGCTTGGAGCCGGAGAAGACAGTACGTTGCATGTCCTCTAGCTGCCCTCTTTCCACATACCCCTCTCTTCATCTCTCTCCATCTCTCTCCATCTCTCTCCATCTCTCTCCATCTCTCTCCATCTCTCTCCATCTCTCTCTCTTTCTCCATCTCTCTCTCTCCATCTCTCTCTCTCCATCTCTCTCTCTCTTTCTCTCTCTCTCTCTCTCTCTCTCTCTTTCTCTCTCTCTCTCTACCCCTCTACGTACAGGTGCTTGCGGCGGTAGCGTCGAGTCGCTGCGAATGAACAGTGTGCCGTACGATTCTGACCACACCGGTACTCCAGAACCCCTTTCCTTCCTCCTCCATCCTTTCCACCATTAGCACCGCTTTTGCTTGCCTCCGATTTTTTCATAGTTTTTTTTGCTGCATTTTAAAGCATTGCTTATGACCCCACATGCACAGTTTTTGCAGCCGATTTTGTGGATGGATTGTGTGGTGTTTTGCTTGCTTGGAGTGGACACACACATACACGGATTGCTGTGTTGGCGAGTGAGGAAGGGAGAATGAGAGTGCGCGTGTTGCAGAGACGACGGATGACTGCGAGGATACGCTGACTGCCAAGCATCGCAAGGCGGTCAGCACCCCGTCTGCACCCCTGCAGGGAACCGACACGGATGGATCAGTGGTGAGTCGGGATGAGCTACTAAGAGGTGAAGCCACTTCTCTCAGATCTCTTTCGGCGGACACTCACCCGATGATGACATGATCAACAGCGAGACTGCCGTATGTTTCCGCTTATCTAATGGGTTTACGTGTGTATTGTTTTTAGAACATTCCACTCATGCGAATCGTAATGTCCAAGAAGCAAACGAAGCGACGCAACGCCAAGGTAAGCCGCCTTCCTCCGTCCTTGATCAACCTTATCTGTTTCCGATTCTCAAAGAGGGCTGGATCGTGCACTACACTGACCAGCAAGGCATGGTGAGTGAGTGATGGTCTCTGGATGAGAGTCGCTGCAGTCTATGTTAATGTCGAGTAGTGCGTCACTCACTGTGTGATCTCTCACTGTACACAGCAGCCCACACTCATCCTTCTCTCTCACGTGCAAATTGCCACCTCATGCGCGAGCGAGTGTGTATAAAAAGTGACGAGTCGGCCAATTTTGGGGTTGTCCCATTTTTCGGCAGTGCGCGGCCAGCGATACTTAAATACTGTGAAGCGAGCAGTATACTGAGAGCGAGTATCGACGACTAGTATTGCAACTGTACTAACATGCTTGCCGAATTGGTCAAGTTGGCGAGAGCTGCGAGGAATATTATCCTCAAAAAGGTGATGGTTGCATGTGAGAGATATGACTGTGATGTGTTGATGTGTAATTTCAGAGGAAGAAACACTACTGGCGACTGGATACGAAAACAATTACCATGTACCAAGACGAGACGAGTACACGCTACTACAAGGTATGGGGTTTTCGGTATGGGGTTAACCTTTTGTGTGAATTGCAGGAGATTCCTCTGTCAGAAGTCTTGTCACTAAAGTGTACACACGATCCACTCAAGCAACAACTCACTCACTACTTTGAAATCAAGACGCAACACTGCACCTACTTTGTTGGTATGTCTTTTTTCCTCTTGTTTCGTGCCACCCTACGAGCCAGTCGTTCATGTTTTGTCCTTATTCTTTTATGCTGTCTCTTTTTTTCATTATACGTTTTGAGTGGGAATCGAATAGATTTAATCTCTTTCAAATATCCTTGCCGTTGGCGCAAAAACCCGACTTGCAACATGGATATTGCGCGATCCAAGTGCACATTCCACACTCTAGCTCAAGGCCACTGCTATCCGGGCGGTTGAATAGATCAATCAATCACTTTAATCAATGCTTGCTGGCTGGATGCTGTGTGGTGTTGTTGCTGTGTCTGTGTCTGTGCTGTGTGTGTGTGTGTCATTGTCTGAGTCAAGGCTAGTCAGATGTGTCTTTTCGTCTTCTTTGATGGCCAGGCGGCGGCCGGTATGGCAGAATCACAAGCAGCTACCATCGCTCGCTCACACGATCAATGCCCTTCCCACGTGATTCCACTTTCTTACCCCCGCTTCTTCCCCCCCATTCTTCCATGGATATTTTTGGAACATTGTCGCGCTAATGGTGCAAATTTGTCATTGGGAGATGTACACATAGTCTCTGTGACTGGGGGAGACCCACATAATTGTCTTCATGACATTTCATTAAAGCTCAATCATTAATGCAGAGGTTGACTTTCACCTCACTTCGTAGCACGGTCGATTAGTACCGCGAATCCTGAAGTTTCTCTTTCTCTCTCTCCCTCTCCTTCTCTCCCTCTCTCTCTCTCCTTCTCCTTCTCTCCTTCCCTCTCTCTCCCTCTCCTTCTCTCCCTTCCTCTCTCTTACACGCACAAACTCTCTCTCTCTCTCTCTCTCTCTCTCTCTCTCTCTCATCATCTCCTCGACAGTACTTTAGTGAGTAATGTGATAGAATGCTGATCCACTTACTCTATCACTCGCTGTCTCTCTTTATTTAAAATTCCCATATAGTAATTTCAAGTCTTATTATTGAAAATATAACTCGAACAACTCGAACAATCCCTCCCTCTCTCTCACTCTCTCTCTCTCTCTTTCTCTCTTTCTCTCTCTCTTTCTCTCTCCCCCTTTCTCATCCAAGTATTTGTTTCTCACAATTGCAAAACATGTTTCAATTTGAACAACGCGTTTTTGACCCGTATGTGCTTTTCGTTTTATATACCCAGTTTTGACCCATTCAAGTTTTTTTTCTTCCTTGATTTGTGACGGTGGTGAGTTCTCTTGTGAGTTCTCTTGTGGGATTTGCGAGTTGCATTTGACGGCGCCGGCCTGGCGACATTAGATGGATCGAATTCTTACGTCAGTGATGATCAATGGAATCAATCATCAAACATTTCTCTGTCCCCACTCTTTGTTGACGCACACTCTCATCACCGTCTCATTGTCTGTGTACTCTCCACTCTCTCGCTGCCAGTCGCGCATACCTGAAAATTGAAAGGATCCGCCCCGACATTCTAATGGTTTCATCCCACTCCCACCACCTGATGATATATTACATAGTTTGTTTGATTCATTCATCTCTCTTCGTAATGTTTTCATTCATGTTATGAGACTGGCCTATCCGGACGTAAAAGTGGCTACGTTGGTCTTTGTGTTCTCTCCCCCTCTCTCTTCTCTCGCTTGTACTTTTCAGGCAGTCACGCATAGTGCAAGTACATGTTTGGACCAAAAGATTTGTTCAATTTCTCTCTACTGCGAAAATGCATAGTTTTCAGCATTTACACTATTTTTTACCTTCTTTGGTTTTTATAGGTAATTTTTGCTGACGTCACCACCCTGTTAACATGCAAATGAAAACAGAATCTCTTCACGCTGTTGAAACTCACACATTACGATTACTTGGAGCTGTGTATGTGTTTGTTTTGGGCGACAGTGAGTGAGAGAGTGTTGTCTGTTGGAGAGAGTGTGAGAGAGTGAGTGGGTGCATGACGTCTTTGAGAGTGAGTGAGTGAGTGAACTCGCCGCATTATGCCTCTATTCTCTCTATTACTCGACAATGCACTTTCAATCTTCTCATAGTATGAGATACATAGAACCCTTGTATATGCTTAATTATCAGTTCTTGAATATGTCTCGACTGGATGTATGCCTCTTCTTGACCATGTCTCGTTCTCGCGAGCGTAAAGTCGTTGGCGGGAATCGCTCGTAAACCTCATATGTTCGAGTTTATTTGAACTCTATGTTACCCGCTGGGATCAGCAGTGTTCGCGTGTGTCTGCGTCTCTCTTTTCCACGCACTCTATCACTGTTTGAATAGACGTCAAATTTGCGAGGACTGCTCGTTTTTCGATGCACTCGCAAGTTTTCCGGTTCCATGAGGCTTGATAACCTCTCCGCTTGAACCCTCCCCTCCTCTCACTAAGAACGCCTGTCATTCTATCATACTGCATCACACACATTCATCAGATCAATTGCATTAGATCATTTTATGACGCAAATCTATATCTCTCCTAGTTTTATCACATTTCAATCAGCTGGACTGCCTAATCAGTCTATCACTAGGCGAAATGATCTAGTCTCTCCGTCTCGTGTGCTATTTCACTGGCGCGCGCTCTCCTTGCAGCCTGAATTCAGGTTTTTGGTGGCTGTTGGTGGATCAAGGAACCTGCCGGCTTTGCATGCGTGCAGCCTCAGCCTCTTGGCTATGCGCCAAGTCCCCACCTCTCCTCCTCCTCCTCCTCCTTCTTTCTCTCTTCCCCCCCCCCCTCCCTCTCTCCCTGTCCTTCTCGATTTCGTTTAACACTGCCAACTGGTTTTCGTGTGTCTCCTACAGGCAATCGTTGTACGCACAATTTATGGATGTCGGAAAGTCGCATCTCTATGCTAACTGGTGATCGTATCGCCGCCGACTGTAACCGAATTCCACGCATATTATCTATATACGTGAGCCAATTGCTCATAGTGTTTATGGCAAGTAGATATTTGGCCAACACGGTTGTGTTCTTTTTGTTGACGTCGGACTGTTTTAGAGTAGTTGTATGGGTGTCATGGCAAGGTCGAGGCTATAGTCTGGCTAGGGCTTGAAACCTGCCCGGCCTCCATTTGATTATATGTGTGTGGGTTGCACTGTTGTGTGTAATGACGCACTCGATATAAGACTCGGCCGACCATTTCTCACAGCTGGCCTCCTTTTTTCCTCCTTCCCTCTCCTCGCTTTTCATTCGCATTGCCTATGCCCACTTCTTATCATTACGAAGCAAATGTCTGACTTCCAGATGATAGACGTTTTCTATTTTTTTTTGCATTTTCCGGACTTCGGAACTTTGAGACGCAAAATGTTTTTCACCGCTTCCTCATCAATTCTACAAAAAAAAAATCATTTTTCACTCCCTCCCCCTCTCATCTCCTGATCTTTGTATGTCAGGTGATTGTCATTCGTACTCTTTTTTTAGTGTTGCATTGTGTATGTGCTGGTGGTGGCTTCTATTATGATCGTTCTCGCTCATGCCTTCTCTCGTTCTCTTCACTCAGCACTATGTGTCTGTGTCTCGATCAGCTGCATTGTTCACAGTTCAGTGCGCATTTTTCTTTCTCTACTCAACGTCAGCCGCCTTGGGTTCTTATCGGTACGTCTTGTCTTCTTGTACTCTCTCGTATCAGTGTACTCTATCTTTCTCTCTCTCTCTCTGTCCTCTTCACAGCCGGTAGAACATACTCACAGACACAACAATATCCAATTGGAGTGCGTGCATGTGTCTGCTGGACGCAGTCTGTTCGTCTGCGCCCTCTCTGATCCGCGCACTCTCTCACCATCTGGCCTGCGGCGCGATTACCCCAATCGGACCATCCCGCCCCGGCGTCTTCTTTGCGTTTCCGTGCTAATCCGCCACGCGTTATTTGAATATGCTGTCTTGGCTGAACGGTGTCGTTTTGGGGCGAGAGATGATTCTGCGAGACCGTCTGATGGACGAGCTGCCTCTCGTGCACTTCTCTCCCAACCGTGTTCCCCTGGCGCGTCTCTCCGACTGCGAGCCGACCCCGTCCACTTCTACTGCCACCACTCCTCTCACCTGTCCCACCCACTCCTCCTCGTCTGGCGTCTCCTCGTCATCCTCTGGGGTCGTGTCCGCCGCCTCTTCCCCCTTCACCCCGGCACATTCGCGGGGCGGCAGCGGCAGCTCCTTTTCCAGCCTCGCCAGTAGTGGATGTGGCGTACATTTTAGCAGGAGACGTGAGTTTGATTTGTGTAGGTGTTTTGTGAGTGTCACACTGGCTCGTTGGTGACTTCTCTTCTCTTTACAATGCAATTGTTTAGGCGGTGGTCCGAACGAGACGCGTAGCGATGAGACGGCGTCGGCGTGGTCGACAGCCATCCAGGCTGCCCTCATGCCTGTCACTCCGCAGTCGTCGGGATCCCTCGGGGGAATCACCCGCGACATGGCTAACCTCAAGGTGCCCAGCGGACAGGCGCAAGGTACCTCCCTTGTCTCTCGCCCTCTATTCAACTCCCGTTTGCTTGCAGACAAGAACAACGCGCATTTAGGCGCCAACATTCAGAGCGAGCAGGAATTCAGCCAGCTCTATCAGATATTCGCAGACGAGGTGCTGGGATCGGGACAGTTTGGCACCGTCTATGGAGCCATTCACAGGTACGCACGAGTTTCTGAGTTGACGCACTGAAATGTTCGTAATGTAGAAAGACTGGTCGGCATGTGGCTGTGAAACTGATTGACAAGCTCAAGTTCCCGCCTAACAAGGAGGATCTGCTGCGGACAGAAGTGCACATTCTACAGGTACATTTTTATTGTTTTGTTTTCATTTATTCTCCTCTCTTTTTTTAGAAGGTTCGCCATCCGGGAGTGGTCGAGTTCCAGCAGATGCTGGAGACTCCGGATCGCATTTTCGTGGTGATGGAGAAGCTGCAGGGAGACATGTTGGAGCTGATTCTGTCTTCGGAGGAGGGTCATCTGAGCGAGCGACTCACGCAGTTCCTAGTCGCGCAAATCCTCATCGCTCTACAGTACCTCCACAATCAGAACATTGTGCACTGCGACCTCAAACCTGAGAATATTCTACTCACAAGCAACAGTGATCTGCCGCAGGTGAGGAAGGGGAAAGAGAGAATTTGTTGCTTTTAAAAAGCGGTTAGCCTTTTCCGAACATCAATTCCATAGGAGAAACGCTTGTTCGATAACACGTTGTGATGAGTAAATGTTTCAATTGCAGATCAAACTGTGCGACTTTGGGTTTGCTCGCATCATTGGTGAAAAATCGTTCCGTCGCTCTGTCGTTGGAACTCCTGCCTATCTTGCACCAGAGGTATGTTTTTTTCTCCTTTCTCTCCCTTTCTTCCTCCCCCCCTCTCTCTCTTTCCCTCTCTCTTCCCCTCTCTCTTCCCCTTTCTCTTCCTCTCTCCCCCTTTCTCTCCCTTTCTCTCCCTTTCTCTCCCTTTCTCTCCTTTTCTCTCCCTTTCTCTCCCTTTCTCTCCCTTTCTCTCCCTTTCTCTCCCTTTCTCTCCCTTTCTCTTCCTTTCTCCCCCTTTCTCTCCCTTTCTCTCTCTCTCTCTCTCTCTCTCTCTCCCATCTCTCCCCCTCTCTCTCTCCTCATTGTCCATGTTGTAGGTGTTGCGCAACAAGGGTTTCAACCGCTCGCTGGACATGTGGAGTGTGGGCGTGATTGTGTATGTGTCCCTTTCGGGCACCTTCCCCTTCAACGAAGAAGAGGATATCAACGACCAGATCCAAAACGCGGAGTTCATGTACCCGCCCAAGCTGTGGAAGGACATCACTGACACTGGAATCGACTTCATCAACGGCCTTCTGCAAGTGAAGATGAGCAAGCGTCTCACAGTCAGCAAAGCACTCTCGCATACATGGATGCAGGTGAGTGGAGACAAGGAGGAGGAGGGGATGTGTTGTGTTTCAGTCGTACCAGTTGTGGTCTGATATGCGTTGCCTGGAGAAGGAGATTGGAGAGCGATTCCTCACGCACGAGAGCGACGACGCGCGTTGGAAGGAATACGAGACGAGCAATGGAGTGCAGCCCGTCTACGTATAGAGTCCCTTGTATGCCCCATGCTAGCACACTCATCCCACATATCAGTTCTCGTTCTCATCCCCGCTGCACATTTCATTCATTCGTCTCTCTCCCTTCTGCATCATCTTTCCCTTTTGTCATACTGCGGTTCTTGTCAACACACTTTCTCTCGCATTTTTTTTTTTGAAAAATTTCGTCTGCCATGTTCAATCAACTAGTCCATTCTCTATATGTATGTTTGACAATCACTCCCGTACTAGAAACTAGACCCTGTGAAATAGCTTGTGTTTTTAGGCCGATTTAATTGGACCTACCGCAATTTCTTGACACACACACGCACAAACTTTCAAAAACACTCACTGTTATCTGTTGTGAATGATATGTCATATGTGGCTCCATTTTTGTATGTGCGATAATTTTGTAATATGTATATCAATTGCGATACGGTGATTATAAATTGTCATATATATAGCTGTTTTGATTAATAGTTTAAAGGCTATTGGTTATATAAAAAGGCGAAATAAAAGAAACGCATCGCATATGTTTACATAGACAACAAGTGTGTGGTCATCTTTGGTTTCATCGAGAAATTTCTTCTCTGGTACGCTAGTCAGAAAAAAATATGATATATGATGAAAAACATATGATGTTGACTATTTATGGTGAAATGTTTTTTCCTCCTTCCTCTTTGACATTATTTCTGCAAAAGACAACCTTTGCGGATCCACACTATCAATTATTTAGCAAAATAAGGCTATATTACATGTGCACAACCGTTGTAATCTATAACATGAGTTCGAAAATGAAAATCTGTTAATATATTAATGTTACACAAGTACAAAACATTGCACTAAAATTGGGAACGATTAGTGTTCCGTCGTGTCGTAGTGTTGTGTCGTGCACCATATTTTGGCCGACGGAGTTTCTCAAAATTTCACAATTGAGTTGTTTTGAAATTTCCATAACAATGAAGCATAGTGAGACTCTACGCAGTGAGATCTTTTGAACGCATTTTTATACTTTGCAGTGAAGGAGTCAGAGTCAGTGAAGACAATTTTTGAGTATTTATTTACATTTTTCATGCGTGACTTGTGTGTGTGTGTGTTACTGTTTAGTTTTGGGTGTATTATTCGGTGTATTATTAGTATTTTTGTTATTAACTTTTTTCAAACTAATTAAATTCTTCGGTAAGCTGGAAGTAGATCGCCTTTATCGTTCGAACCTATTTACATACCATCATTTCAGCATGGAGGCTTCAGATTGTCCCATATGTTACACTGTAAGTGCTTTTTTTATGAAAAATTATATATATATATATATATATTATATAAATTATATAAAAATTATATATATAGTGTGTGTGTTTGCGCATAATATTTTATAATTTTCAGCGTTACGAACGCCCGCTAATTTTGAGCTGTGGACATTCTCTGTGCACCGCGTGTGTAGATCGAATGGTAAGCTGTTCGCGTCAATTTTCATTTAAATATGTTATTATCACTATTGCAGAAACAGGTGGAGACTGCTCGCGGCGTGGGCGGAGGTGCGTTCCGGGCGTTTATGGACCCGGGGAACGAGGACTTCATTCTGGAGCAGAGGGACATTGTTCGCAGATTCTTTCCTCCTGTTCCCCCTCCTCCTGGAGGTGCCAACGCCGGAGGAGGAGCTGCAGCTGCGGACCCAAATGGTATGATGATGATATTCAATTTTATTTACTGTTCTACATTTCTTTTTTTTTAAATTCTCCAAAACTACCCTAATTTGTATATAATGTATATGCTAATTTTGAAAATATCGGATGGTTGTTCAGGTCAGTTCAACGACGCGGGAGCTTTCGACCACATGCGCGTCATGCAGGACGCGCTGGCGGCCAGGGATTTTCTTCCAGCGCCTGGCGCAGGTGGCGGAGGGTCAGTATCGATTCACTCATTCTCACCAGTGTGCTCACCATCACCTTGTTATTTTGAGGGGTGACAGACTCGGCATCGAGGGCATGATGCAGGCCGCCGGTGTTCTTCGCGGTCGTCTTCGTGAAAGGGGAGAGAACCGCGACGTTCAGCATCGCATAAAGTGCCCTGAGTGTCGCGTGGAGACCATCATTCCACGCAACGGGCTGCCCATCAACTACCGCCTTCAAGATGTGCTTAGCAGGGAGGCTCCCTCGACTTCGTCCGCTGGAGCCACTCCTGCACAGCCACCTGCAGAAGACACAAAGGTATGTAGTAAATTAAGTGTTATAGCTGTTTAAAATGATTGTTTCAGTGTATGATCAAGTGCCAGGTGTGCCGTTGTGATCTGAGGGATTCATATTTCACATGTTCCGCGTGTTGCCCCGCACAGCAGGGCAACCCTACCCCGTTCTGCCCTCGCTGCGCCATACACTTCCACAAT
Organism: Rhabditoides inermis; assembly: GCA_963966185.1. Taxonomy (NCBI): domain Eukaryota; kingdom Metazoa; phylum Nematoda; class Chromadorea; order Rhabditida; family Rhabditidae; genus Rhabditoides; species Rhabditoides inermis. Next base: position 918,041 of record CAWZYM010000395.1, on the reverse strand, counting down.
GGACACGATGTCGAGGAGGTGGTGCCAGTGACGGACAATGAGCGCAGCGAAGCCAAATCCGATATTGGTGAGCTGTGGGCTGCGTGTGTCGTATCGTTGATGAATGTGGATGATTCTTGCGGTGATCGACGATATATTTAATATTTATGTTTCCAGAGGCGAGCCTTGCTCAGGTGAACAATTTGTTCGAAGAAAGCACACAGACCCTAGCTGGCGATACTGACACATGGAACGATACCAGTGAGGTACATCATATAAATAGTATAAATATGTCATCTTTCTACTACGTACTATACCTCTCTGATTTCAGGGAATCGTCGCTGTGATCACGGCCATGACTGCTCTGGTGGACGAAGTGGCTCAGCCGCAGCTGATGCGCCCCCGAGCCCTCCAACTCGTGCAACTCGCTCAGCAGGCATACTCTGAGGTGGACTTGCTGCTCAACAAGTACCGCAACTTCCGCCGCCATCTCCAGGAGTGCGCTGCCTTGATGCGCCTCACTGCGGAAAGGGTCAGCTGAAAATTGTTTATCTTAGTTTTATTGTTTCACAGTAACAAGTTTTAGGTGACGGCATTAATGAACGGCCAGGAGATGCCGCCGGCAACCAACCATGATACTTTCTCTGCTCGCGACTTGTTTCCCTACAGGTGGTGTGTTTTTTTCGAAATATATTATTATTATTTATTCTGTTGCAGGTATGCGGGTCCTGCGGCTCGTCGCGGAGTGATGGATCGGGCGGCGGCGGCTGGGATTGGCAACGAGAACGACCCGATGTGGCGTCGCGTGGATGTGATGCGCCGTCTCCGCGAAGCTCGTCGTGCTGAGAGGCGCGTCGAGGGATACCGGAGGGACGCGCGCGAGGCTGCCCGCATCAACGACGCTCCCATAGACGTGGTCGGCGATCACATGCTCGGTGGAAATGGACAAGCTGATGCAGCCCCGCAACTCAACAACAACATTCAGGTATCAAAAATTGCGTACGTATTGTTGTTTACCAACATTTTTGTTGAGGGCGTAGTTGATGTGCAACCCATGGAGCAGGAGCAAGCAGTTCATGCGGCACAGGTTGCGGGCGTAGAGATGCCGTTCCATGTTCAGGACAATATGCTGAACGTCGACCTCAACGCTCGCCTTCCTCCTGTGAGTGGGGAACGTATCACTTGTACAAAATGTGAACGTCAATTCTTCTATTTCCCGTGTTGTTGTGGTTTCGTAATGTTTGCACACCGGACACAGGAGTCGCACTCAATTAATCTGTATGATATGAAACCTATTGGTGCCTGGGCTTGCGGTGTTTTTATACATTTGTGAATGTGAACTCATATGCATCCCATGTTTAACACACGCTCGTTTTGTCAAGGCCGGCACTATCTATGTGAGGGGACGTCGCCAGGAGGTGCTGATCAATGGAGTGGATCCAACTATGCATCACACATTCGTTCCCCTGCAGTTCGGACCTGCGCCTCTTCCCAACGGAGGATATCCCGGCCACTTTGGTTTCCCGCAACCCGTACTTGTTCCGCATGGACATATGCCGCCGCCACAGCCGCCTCATCCTATCCACAATCAGTTCAATCCGCTTGTGGTCGTCAATCCGGCTTCATCCGCAGTAAGTTGTGGATGCATGTGTGTGCACTGTGGTGTGGAGTTATGTTTTGGAGTATAATGTCTTGCTTCTTGCTTTCGTGTTGGTGTATGTGTCAGTAATTTATTTAAAGTTATGTTATTAGGTAAAATTTATTATCTGAGTAAATTATTTATGGATGATCAGTGATCATAATGTTCAGCCGGCGTCTGGCCGTCGAATTGCTCGTGCTTCTGCATCTGCGGGTGCTGGTGGTGCCGGTGCCGCTGCACCAGCTCGCGAAGACGAACACGCGACAGGATTGGTCCAGGGTGGACAGGACGCCAAGCCAGGAGGATCTGCGGGCGATGCTGGAGCGGGAGGAGAGGATGGCGCGGCTTCGGGTGAGTGTGGGGATATGTAGGTTTTTCATATATGTTTGGGATGATGTGAGTTGTTGCAGATGCGGCTCCGCCCGTCAAGAAGGTTCGTCGTCGCCGGTCTGGATCCGGTCCGGGATCCCGCTCCTGAATCCTACCCACTCATCATTATCCGGAGCCTCCCTCAGGTCTAATCCATTTCTCTTCTTTGGCGCCAGACTGACTATATATTCTTTTTTCGACATTGTTTGCCCCCCCCCCCCTAACCTTCTCATAACATGTTCCTTTTTCTCCGATCACACACAACATAACATATTTATTGACTTCTCGTAGCTTCTCCTTTTCGTCTAACTACTTCCTCTTCTCTCACTCTTCTCTTTTCTCAATTCGCGGTATAGCTGGTGTCATCTCAAGTTATTCCCATCAGCCTTTTTGCCGTAACTGACTTTCCGCAATTCTTCTTTTCACGATTCAAAGTGAGTTATGATTATTATATATTCTAGGCTATTATGGTATTGTAAATCGCAAATGTTCAGGATAAAGTTATTTTAATAACTCATTTTCTTCTCGAGTTGCCTGACATCTCGCTGGTATAGATTTCTTTTGGGATGTTCTTTCACGGATCACATGGAACTTTTTATGACACATTTATAGTTTGTAGTTGCTTAGATATTCACGATTTGTATTTCTATGCTTTGCTTGGGTTGATGTCCTGCAGTTCGCTTGGAGACGTCGCGTCATCCGGGTTCGACAGCTTGCGTCTACAAATCTCTCTCTATCTCTCTCTCTCTCACACACACACACACACACACACACACACACACACACACACACACACACACACACACACACACACACACACACACACACACACACACACACACACACACACACACACACACACACACACACACACACACACACACACACACACACACACACACACACACACACACACACACACACACACACACACACACACACACACACACACACACACTTTCCCCTTCCTACCCGAAAATCATCTTGCTCCTTGGTGGCATATGGTCGGGGAGTGGCCTTCCCTTTGATTCGGGAATGAGAGTAAGGAAGGCGGAAGTCTCGGAAGCCATGAGAACCAGCATGATCACGTACGGGAGAAGTTCCCACACCGATGACTGCAAACGAGGGATGGAAAAGAAAAAGAGAGAGAGAGAGAGAGAGTGACAAAGAGACAGAGGGACAGAGGGAGAGATACTGACGAGGAAGAAGAAAATTGGCGCGACGACGACTCCGATCCGCGAGCACATCTGTCCGAATGCGAACGCAGTGTTTCGAATCGGCGTGGGGTAGATCTGCGAGTGCGAAATTATAAAAGGAATAAGCAATCACAACAGTCCGCTACCAATACTTGCACAGCTCTTCAGATTGTAATGGAAAAGCGAGTGTTGACCTCGTTGAGGGCGACGCCGTTGACGATGTAGAGCTGTGTGACGACGGAGGAGACGGAGATGATGAGGATGCGCATCCACATCTGCGACTTGTCCACGCCTGCGTATAAAAAGGGTGGATAGGGAGACGTGGGAGGACGACTCACCGAACCACAGCGCCACCACCACCACTGCCAGACTGCTCGTCGTGTAGATGGATGCGAACGCGTGCATCGGACGACGACCCAGTCTGAAACGCCCCAATACTGCCATGTATGTGGCAACTTTTGTAGTGATCACTGGTAAATAAAAAATTATAATGAATGATAAAGAGAGTGAGAGAGAGCGAGAGAAAGAGGAAGGGAAAACGAAAGAGAGAGAGAGAGAGATAGGGGGAATAGTAAATGGGGTCCATCTACATGAACCATTTATGTTTACATTCACTCTCGCTAAAGGGCGAGAGACTCGAAAAGGTCGAGGAGCAGGGTAGAGATGTCTCTGCGCTCTCTTGTTGTTGTTGTTGTTGTTGTTGTTGTTGTTGTTGTTGTTGTTGTTGTTGTTGTTGTTGTTGTTGTTGTTGTTGTTGTTGTTGTTGTTGTTGTTGTTGTTGTTGTTGACAGGGGGTTGACAGGGGGACGGATACCTACATATCTACCCTGCTCCTCGACCTTTTCGAGTCTCTCGCCCTTTAGAGAGAGTGAATGTAAACATAAATGGTTCATGTAGATGGACATGGTTCCTGTAGGTCCCTCTACTCTCTTGTATGCATGTAAGCGCACTCACTTGGGAATGTAGTAGTCTCCGATGGCGAACACAATGTTCATCGTCCATCGGATCACACCTGCAAGAGGGGATGAGATGAGATGAGTGACACGGATGCATACCCGAGATGGCGATGCTGCTGTAGATGGTGCCGGAGAGGCTCTCGAAGTTGAAGACGAGCGCGTAGTTGACGAGCGACACAGCGAAACTGAGAACCCATGTTGGTACAATGAAGGGAAGATGGACATACTAGCTGAGTCCGACTGTGAGTGAGTAGCGGACGAGCTTCCAGCTGTAGAACAGATGCCAGAACGTGTAGTTCGTCGCCGTATCGTTCTGCGACGCGATCAACTGCAAGGAGAAATTCTCTCTCTCTCTCTCTCTCTCTCTCTCTCTCTCTCTCTCTCTCTCTACCTCACCTGTCTCTCATGCTCGAGCACCCTATCGAGGCTGTCTCCATCGAACGGTTGCTTGCTCCACGTCACTGAAACATGTGTTGGAGTGCGTGGATGGAATATAATTGCTCACCGATCTTCTTGATGACGCTTCGCGCGTCGTCGAGACGACCGCGTCTCATCAGATAGTGGGGCGTCTCCTGCACGAAGCTGCAAGAGGGTCGGTGAGTGGAGGGAGGGAGAGAGAGAGAGAGAGAGAGAGAGAGAGAGAGAGAGAGGAGGGGAGAGTGGACTGACATCATGAGTGCAGTTGGAATGAGTGAGATGAGGGAGAGGGTTGTGGAGAGGGAGCGCCAGTCGCCAGTCACATACGCGAGCAGCGCGAACAACATCACATTCGGAGACCACGAGATGACCTGCAGGCAAGCGGTACGTCATGCGACCCGCATCATTGCAACAACCTCTCCAATGCAGAAAACTGCCCAGTGACACACGTTGTACAAAACTTGCACATTGTACAAAACTCATTGTGTCGATGAAAATATCATAATAAACGTATTGTGTACGTTTATTTTTTTATCGTATTGTCATTTTTTATACCTGACTGATCCACATGCGATCGCGCTTCGGCAGGGACTCGATCAGCATCACAGTGATCACGCTGAAAGCCATCTCTCTCTCTCTCTCTCTCTCTCTCTCTCTCTCTCTCTCTTTCTCTCTCTCTCTCTCTCTCTCTCTCTCTCTCTCTATGCTCTATCGCTCACCTGGTATGTCCTCCGACCACCATGGAAATGAAGAATCGGTAGATCAAGAAAGAGACGAGCGAGTTGGAGAAGGTGATTAGGTAGGAGAGCACGGAGGTGACAGCCAGGGTGAACATGAGAGTCTGAACAACGTATGCGACTTGAATCAATGTTCAAGGCATTACTTACCGGCTTCCTTCCGACGATGTCACTGAGCTGTCCGAAGATGACCGATCCGAGCAGCACTCCGAACATTTGACTCGACGTGCCACTCTTCACTGCCGACGAGTCTTTGCACAGGTAGTTCCACTGCAATGCGTTACGCTCCTTCCCTTTCATCATCTACATCCCTTTTCTATTTCAACCCCATCCATATCTGCCGTTTGCCATTATTCACTGTTTACTATGTCGATTTTCTCATGTTATCGGTAATACATCTATTTATCTATCCTGCTTCTCCTCCGCACTCACGTCGACATTGATGGAGTGGAACTGGTAGGAGAGTGTGCGATTCGTGCCGCACTGTCCCGCCATGTAGAGGTCGCACGTCGACCTCCCATCCTCCTCTTCGCCCCCGCACGATGTGATTTTCGGAGTGTGGCCTGAAAGAAATGTGAGAATATAAACTTTGTCTACAAACTTTGTCTACTATGACACGTTGTTGAAGGGGCTGAAGGAGGTGATTATAAACGTATCACAGTATATTCTGACCAGCGAATAGCATGAAGTACATGTGTCCGCACTCGACGAGCACAGTGAGCTCGGCCATGAGGACAACGAGCCACGTGTAGCGGCCGCGGCTGTAGAAGTCGTCGAGGCGGGCCGGCGGAGGCTTGCTCGCCATCTTCAGAAGAGCCTGCGACGACGCCGACATGAGCGAATGAGATGAGAGCAGACACGGCGGTCATAGGACAGGTGAAGGGGGTGAGAAGGGCAGAACGAGTGCGCGCGAGTAGAAAAAAAGACGGAGCGACGGCAAGTGTTGATGTGATAATCTCTGGCAACTAGACAATGATTATCATTACTGTCGGCATGATCTGAGAAAAAAGCAAGCGATAGTGCCAAAACATGTGTGGCGGAGAAAGGAGCCATTACGTTTATCGCCATTATGATAATCAATCACTCCCCTCCGGTCGGCCCGCGCTTCTCTCGCTTTCGCCCGCTCTCTCCCAAAAACGCACACCGCAACCCGTTTTTCACACCCCGTCCCACACAGCGTGTAAACGGCTTGACCGTATCATCCGTTTTCTCGAATTTTTGAGCGATCGCTCATCGCACAAGCTCATCCATCACATATGCAGATGCTAAGGCGTTTTATGGCGTGTTGCGAGATGGGGTAGAACGGTGGCGCTAGGTCGCCGACCCCGACTATCTCTCATCACACCTATCACCGGACCAACAAATCAGTTTTTGATTGATTTACAGTGGCTGGTCATATGGAGGGGGGGGATGATACGAGTGGACCTACACTTTTACAGAGGAAAAAACAAATGGTGGCAAACATCAATTGAAGTTGTATCACTTTTGTGCTGTTGCAGTATCAGAGGGTAGAAGTTGTCCAGTAGGACAATATGAAGTTAGGGGAAAATGTGTATCACATGTAGTTATCGGTATAAGTAGTAGATATATTCGATTCAAGTTATTGCCCGATGCCCGATCATCCAATCTCGACTTCATTCCTGCTCTCCGTTTTTAATTTAACATGATTATCAAAGAAACAGCGATCAATGGGATCATACGATTATCAATTTGTTGGTCGGCGAATCGAATTCTGATGATGGGAGATGGGAGGGAAAATGGAAGATGAGGCTAATTTAAGAGGGCAGAGGAGGGACACAAAACACGCACCTATTCAGTGATGGCCTTATTCACTGTCATTTCGATATCTGTGTTACTGAATACTGTAGTATGTTGTCCAGACGAGTGGTTGTATGACCCGTACGCAGACAAATGCTATTTTTACGAGTCGCAGCCGCTGTCTTTCGTGGACGCCGAGGCGGTAAGAGCAACACGATTTCTCGCCAGACGTACTCTATATTTTGAGAACTGTTACAATCAGTCGCTGCCAGCACACATCGCCGCATTGACGGATATCGACGTGACGCTCTATTTCACAGGTGGACTGCACCCGCAGTGCACTCGAGAGACAATGATTGCAGAAAACGTGACGTCCTTCTTTCGAGTGGCGAACACGACAGAGTTCTGGATCGGAGCGAATTTCAGCGAGAATGAGTGGCAGTGGATGAATGGAGACCTGCTGCTGTTCATGAGGTGGCAGAATGGTGAGAGGAGAAAGGGGAAGGAAGTATGAGAGAGAGAGAGAGAGAGAGAGAGAGAGAGAGAGAGATTTTTTCATATCTGCCGCAATACGACGACTCGACCAACTGTGTTTCGGCGACGGCGGAGGACGGGCGATGGAGGGCTGTCGACTGCGAGCAAAGGTGCGAAGTCACGGAATAGTTCTGTCACGTCTTCAGGCTGCCATACTTTTGCTCGATTGATGACTGGATGCGAAAGACGACCACCACTACCACCACAACTACGACCACGACAACGACTCGTGAGTGAGGGGTAGATGACTTGTTCGATGAGTACACTTCAGCTGCTCCCACCACTCGTCACATCCCGCCATGCGAGGAGCAGCAGTTGTGGATACGACGGAAATGGGACGACGGCAGCGAGTTCTGCTACAAACACTTTGTCAGTGTCATTCCTATATTACATATATCATGGTTTTCTCCAGTTCTCCCTCTCGCCTACGCACTCTTTCTGGGAGGCGGAGGCGGCGTGCCAGCTGGAGGACGCCCACCTCGCGTCCATCCACTCGCCCGAGGAACACGAACTCCTCCAGCGTGCGTCTCTCTCCCTCCTCCCTCTCTCTCTCTCTCTTTCTCTCTCTCTCTCTCTCCCCATTCCTCTCTTCCAGACTACCTCCAGCCTGTGTCCACCCATCGCGTCCCGTACATTGGCCTGTTCCGCAACTCTTCCCTCTCCTTCGCTCCAGTGTGGCAGTGGACCGACGGAACTCCCTTCGACTTTCGTCCATTCGAAATGGACGGACGGAGTGTGGACGGAGGAGACGCCATTCTCATGCACGTCGTACGTCAATATTATTTTATGACGTTTCACAAACAATCGCATCAACATGTTTATCTCGAAAGTGTTTCGTTGTTATCACGTTACGACGCGCGATCAGCTGATAATCTCCCGCAGAGAGCGAGACAACTGGCAAAATGTCAGCGACCGGCGACCGATTTTCGCGGCAAGAAGCGGCGACGAAACAAAGATTTTCTAGGCAGATATTGCAGAAGAAGTGATGTAAAAAAGAATTTTTTTTATGATTTTCGAAGTTTTTGGTCTTTTTAATATGATATTGATTGATTGGGTTAATAATGTATTCCAGGGCTACTGGCTGATATGGGACGGTTCGAATCGAGTCAGCGCGTATATCTGCAAAAAGAGAGCTTATTATGGTTAACAAATGTGCTATTGCATATCTTTGAAACTTTCTAGTGAGAGATCAAGGTCAATGTGTGTATTTGAAATTCGCAAGAGGAATAGATATAATCTATTGTCAAGATGTCACATAACTGTATAGATAAACTGTTCAATGTTGTTGTTTATCAAAACCGAAGGACACAGCGTCTATTATGTGTTCGAAGGACGAGTGAGTATGCACTGGACCAAATAAACACAGCTTCTCGACCTTTGCGCCTGCGCGGTCGGCGGCCTTGACTAATCTATGCCCGAATGCTGTTCATTATGGTCTGCAGTTCGATTTGCGTGTTACCGGCGCTATATAAAGGGAGGTTTGCCATGCGGCGAGCAGTGGCTAGCCATGCTTCGCCTCTTTGTGCTGTGTTGCCTAGTGGCAGTGTCTGTCTCGCAGCTCCTCCCCCGCACCCCCGCACAGGTCGCACAGGTGCACACCATACAGGCGCAGCGCCTCCGTTCACACTCACTCGCACTACAGAACCAGGTGAGCCGGTCAATCGACAATGTGGCGCTACTAGCCGTTGTAGAACGCGGCGCAGACGAACCGCGCGCTGGTGCTGCAGAACCAGCGGCTGCGTCTCCAGAACCAGAACACCCAGCTCCAGCTGCAGAGCCAGAGGATTAGTGAGTGAAAAAGTCATTACATGGTCTATATGTGAGTATTCTAGACTCTCAGCTCGGCGGTCCGTTCGCGAATCAAGGCTTCGGCCAGCCTGGCTTTGGACATCCCGGCTTTGGACAACCTGGTTTCGGACAGCCTGGTTTCGGTCAGCCCGGATGGGGCCAGCCCGGATTCGGAGGACCCCCGGTCTCGCCCCTCGGAAGGCTGATCGGATAAGAAATCACTGCTAAGTACGAATCAAGACGTTTATTGTACAATTCCATTAATAAATTCTAAATCCCTGAGAGTTGTTGTCTATCCGAAGAAGTTTCCTCCGAATCCCCTGGCTCCTCCGAATCCTCCCCTCACGGGTCCTCCGCGGACGACAGTCACCTGGCGGAAGCCGGCGCGGTTGCCTCCGAAGCCCCCGCGACCCCCCTTGAAGCCGCGACCGTGCGAGCCGTGGCTGTGAGAGCCTAGAAATGTCACATGTAAAGGGCAAGTGACAGAGGCGACTCACGGAATCCCTTGAACTTCTTGGCCTCGATGATGGCAAAGAGAGCGAGAAGAGCGATGAGGAGAGTCGTGAACTGCATGACTGGCATAGTCAGACAACGCGCACTTGTTCTTTTTATATGCGCAGCTTGACCTCTACTTGATCTTCGCCAAACACCCAAAAACGGCGAGAGATATCACGTGTGAAAAGCATCAGAAACGGATAGCCTTTGTGCGCGCCGCTGTGGCAAGATGGTCTCTGATCATGACTACTATGCGCATGGTTTAGTACAACGAGTCGAAGGAGGAAATGGTTTATTATGACATCTGGAGTTTGTTGAGTGGTTATCCGAAGATGCGTCCGCCTCTGCGTCCGAAGATTCGTCGCGGAGGGGCTGGCCAGTGGAATCCGCGACGTCGCCCGAATACGAACCTCGGCGAGAAGCCGCGACCGCAGCCACGGCCTGAAACGAAGCAGGAATGATCATGAATGAATCAGTCGAATACTATTTCTCACCGTGCCGGCCCCAGTGCGCCTCTGCTACAGCTGTGACACAGACGAGAACGAGAAGGAGAAGGAAAGAGAAGTTCATTCTAAAACATGCGCAGTTGAAGAAAAACAAACGAACAATATTTCGAGAACAGAGATCAAAATTGGATGTCACGTTGACACGGTGTGGCCTTATATCGTAGGGCAGGCGGGAACCTGGCAGGGTCTGTAATTAGCATACGCCATCGCTGTGAGCATATCCTAGGGGCCATGTCAGTCCAAACATCATTCCGATCAAAATATGGTATGAGCGTCTTTATTGCGAGTATCTGTACAGTTGCGATGACACGTGGTGGATAGTGGGAGATAGAGGGAGGTGATCAGCCGAAGAGGGGAGCTCCCATTCCCATGCCCATTGGACCCATGCCACCTCCAACTCCATAAGGGCCGTGCATCATCTAGAAAGAGGGACATGAAAAGGAGAGAGAGAGGGGGGGGAGAGAGGGAGAAAGAGAGAGGAAGGGAGCGAGCTGACCCTCTGGCGAAGATGCATGTTCTGCATCTGGAGCTGATGGTTGCGTAGTTGCATGTTTTGCATTTGTAGCTGCTGGTTTCGGAACTGAAGCTGCTGGTTTTGATGTGCCTGCCAAGCCATCGGACCCATACCACCACCATAGGGACCTGCAACAAGATAGCGGTGAAACCTATGTGAATGTGATGGTACGCTAGAAGCTGATTAGGAGAATCCTGCAACTTCTCGAAATGGGAGAAAACTAACCAAACTGAGCGTTGGCGAGTGCAAGAAGCACGCAGAAAAGAAGGATAGATGGGAGAGACATGGTTGATAATCTCATTCCCAACTCCTACTCATTTATACCAGTTGTCAATGCCAAAACTATATAAGCGCTCACTTGGTTTCATCAAACGCAATGCGATCAGATATTACCTAGACAAAGGCGATGAGAGTATGCGATATCCGCCTGGTCAGTCAGTTAGCGAGACAGGTTTCACGGTAACAACCGAATATGTGAATGTGATGTCATATGTATGACCCGTACTACTTGAAAGCAGTTCTGTTCGTGTGTTATCTGACTGAAACAAACATGCGTTTACTGAACAACCTTGGTCAGCGGTCATATTCGTATGCCTGTTCTCTGTGTGTGACTCGACTGCTAGAGGGAGAGATGTGGTCATATAAGGGGTGAGAGAGCCGAGTGAAAGGGAACAACTCTCGAAAGAATACCAGTCTCGGTACTGGTCACAATGTCATTTCCGCAATCGAAAGCTATATAAGACAGAGAAAGTGTCAATGTTGTTGCTTGTCAGAATCAGTTCGTTCATTCTTTTACACTCTCTTGTTTTCAGATGAGGTGCAGCTTGCTGATACTGCTATCAGTCCTCGTGGCAGTGGTCGTGTCACAGAGAAGTGAATCTAGATTCATCTTCCTCTCCCCCCCTCTCTCTCTATCTATCTATCTTCCCCTCTCCCCTCCCTAATCTCTGTACTCTTTCCAGGAGCCGGCGCTGTGCGTGCGAATGCGAACCCGTGGCAGCGTGTAAACGTTCTGCAGCGCGGTCGCAATCAGAACATCGCCCTCCGCAACCAGGCGCAGCGTCTCGAGTTCCAGAACCGAGCACAGCGCATCAACCAGCGCAACTGGGCCTACCAGAAGAACGCCAACCTGCAGAGGTCAGCAAGTTCTCAGTTTCTCTTCTCAACAGAACTCTTTCAGAAGTATGGCGTTCAACCGCGGTTACAATCAATTCGGCAACGGTGGCTTTAACCGATATGGAGGATTCGGCGGAGGACCCTACTATGGCTCTCCCTTCGGATCTCCCTTCGGAGGCGGCCTCCTGCAGTCGTCTCCTCTCCTCTTCAACCCCCTTCTCGGATGAACAATGCAATACCTCCATTCCACGATAAAATACTTCCAAAACACGTTGTGCGCAATCCTGCATGTCTTTGTTCGGCGAGCAGAGGGGTGCTCTCTGATCAGCTGGGATAACTGGTATACGCGGGATATAAGCGGCGCATGCGTCGGCAAGGGCAGGCATGGTGTGCGTTCGCTTCCTTCTCGCGCTTCTCGCGCTTCTCGTCGTCGCTGTGCAGGCGCAGTGGAGGGGACGAGGTGGGACATTACCTATTGGTAGATGCACACTGTCTGTTCAGGTTGGGGTCGTTCGCGCGCGTTCCGCCCTTCGCACTACAACTCGTACAGCCCGTACCGCGGCCACTATCAGGGATACCGCGGCGGGTTCGGCTACAACCGATACTACTACGGCAAATGAATCAACACGTGCAATCACATGTCTTCGAATAAACGCATTGACTTGTTGTATATCGGCCTTGGACTGGATAGGCTGCTTTGTGTTCTCGCTCGAGATCACAGTCTACCCATTCATTATCTTCAATCGACCGCTCTTCCCGCTAGTCGTGTCCCACATGTTGCGTCTCCTGCTCCTCGCTCTCTTCGCTGCGGATGCGTGGGCGTTTCCCGGAATGGGGCTACTCATCAGACGTGAGAGATGTGTGTGGGTGTGATAGGGTGATAGGGTGATTGTAGTGGCGGTGATGGGTGCGCAGGGAGGAATGCGGGGCGGCGGACAGGGCGGACAGCAGCTCGCCCCCTTCAACAACAACTTCCAACGGCCACAGTGGAACAACGTCCCATACAACAACTGGCAGCAGCAGAGGCAGTGGAATGGAGGATTCAATAACAACTGGAACGGTGGGGGCATGAGAATGCAGCCGTTGCCGAACATGTTCGGATAGGTTATGCGTACATGATGTGATTTTGAAGATGTTATGATAAAGTATAAAGATAGAGAGATTTGTTGTTCGCCTTCTAGATCATGTTTGTTGTTCTAACTTCTGAGTTCTTACCATTCTTTTTTCCTTCTTACCATTCTTTTTTTTATGTATTTGACAATTTGACTCATCTGTTTATTGTCTCGCAAATATATCAAAATCACCATGCATTCTCGGAAAAGCACATGCACTACGCCATAGTACCAGTGTGATCAATGTTTGCGCTATCGGCTAGCCTCTCGATGAACTACCGCTGCAATGATTAGAGCGACAGTGATTTTTTTTTGATTCAAAAAAATAAATCACTGTCGAAAAAATAAATCACTGTCGAAAAAATAAATCACTGTCGAAAAAAATAAATCACTGTCGTAGTGCATGTGCTTTTCCGGCATGCTCGAATTTCGTAACAAACCGTCGAGTTTCAGCATTTCGTGGTCTACTCATCTACTCTTCTAACTGAACATGGAAATAAGTCGTTCCAGTACCATTAAATCAGCAGATGGAATTGCTGGCATGATTGGACACCGTGATTGCTATGAACACATAAGTACATGAGAAAAAGAGTCACCTGCGCAGGGTTATAAATGACGTATGACTGAGCGAAACGGCATAGCATACTTGGATCTTCAATGCTTACCACCAATCACCTCGTTGTTATTCTACTCTTCTTCACAGCCCTTCTGACAGGTGAGTTTCGCGAATAACGTAAATGGAAATAGATTTTGCAGAGAGTTTCGGAATCGCTGGTCTGGGCGCTCTGGGCCAGTTGCGTAGGCTGTCGATGTTGCGTCAGTTGGGACGGATTGGGAGTATAGGACGGATGGGAGGCATGCAGTCTCCCTATGGGCCGGCCGGCTTCGGTCAACCCCAGTTCGCGCAGCTCTTTCCGTTCGGAGGACTGTTCGGTTGATTTCGATAAACACTTGCCAGTCACGTGATCATTGGAGTTTGCACGGTGCGGGTTGATTTGCGTGCGTTTCGCATAGCGCATAGTTTTGCGTGTGATTTCTCGCTGTCAGTGTGGGGAGTGGCGGGCGCGGAGGCATCCATTCCTCGCCCTTCCCCCGCCCTGACATGCCCGCCGAAACACCCAATGTGCTGATTCTCGACCGCGGACAGCACAGGTAGCCCGCGTCGCCCCCTCCTCTCTCCTTTCTCCTACTTCTCCCTCCCTCTTTTCCTCCCTCTCTCCCTCCCTCTCGTCCTCCTTCCTTCTCAATCCCTCTTCCTCTCTCTCTCTCCCCCTTCTCAATCCCCCCCTCTCTCTCTCCCTCACACTTTCCTCCTAGCGCCCCTCCGACGACGGTGGTAGCTGGCTCTAGCGACCACAACCAGCTCATCGTTCTCCTTCTTCTCCTCCTCGGAGCATTCATCTACTACCAGGTTTATCAGTTCGATATCGATTGACTATCGATTATCTATCAATTTCATTTTAGACGCAGATGAACAAGTCGTCGACGGCTGCCGATGCGGCCAAGTAGTGAGTGTCCCGAGAACGCGTCATGGGTGTACGGTACCTTACCGTACCCTTTGCAGCATGGCGCGCCGCAAGAAGCACCACCACCACCACCACCACCACAAGCACCACAAGAAGAACCACGCGCACACGATGGTGAAGGTGCCGATCGGGCCGGGCTCGTCGCCGGCGCCGCAGCCGTCTTCGGGGGAGAAGGGGTCGGCGGAGAGGGCGAACGTCAAGGTGGAGCTGGCGAGCGCGGAGAAGGTGAAGGTGGAGGCGCAGAAGGGCCCGGACGGCGCCATCGCCCTCCCCGCAGCCGCAGTCGCCAATGTGCCCGTCGGACTGCCCGTCCAAGTCAACGTCAAGCCATAGACACCACACAACATCACATCAACACGTACTCGATCACACACATGCGATAAACTCGTCCCCTCCCCGTGTGTTTAATTTGATAGAGGGAAATCAAGTTTATTGAAGAGGTATTAGAAGTATTCGATCTTTTCGAATCCGTGAGCGTTCTTTGGCGGGTGGTACACCTGGATTACGGTATACGGTAGATTCATTGCGATCGTGAATACCGTACCTGATCGTCGTCGCTGTCCTCCCCATCCTCGCCGTCCATGTAGCCAAAGTCGTGCGTGGTGAATCCACCACCGCCCATGCTCATACTGGTAGCGCCGCCTCTGAAACGGAAGGTGGAGTGAGAAAGAGAAAGAGAAAGAAGAGAGAGGGGGGGGAGAGAGAGAGGGAAAGAGAGAGAGAGGGGAGGGGAGAGAGAGGGAAAGAGAGAGAGAGGGGAGGGGAGAGAGAGGGAAAGAGAGAGAGAGAGAGAGAGAGAGAGAGAGATAGTAGAAATTGCCTGTCCAGTACCTGTCCATGAAGTCGAAGTCGATCTGTGGATCGAAGGCGACGCTCATGAGTCGCTGCTTGGGCGACTGCGGCAGCGGGTCTCCATTCGCGTCCACCTAGGCACAGGGCGCTTATTTGTTGTCTTTGGAAAACTGCTGGCAAATTAAAAATCGTGTGCGCGGACCCGAACCCCAGCCTCTGTTCGCCAGACTGACGCGCTAACCACTAGGCCACAACGGCTCGGTCTTTGAAAGCCAGAGGTGGAATGAGGTAGCCAAAACCCAGCCCTATACGTTTTCGTACTGGAAACGTATATGGCGCGTAGGAAAAAGTAACACCAGAAATCGATGTCTGGGGTCCTAACTAAGATATCCTATCAATTTGGTTCGGATCCGCGAGTGTGGCTCTAACAACACTCCTCGTAAGTACACCCTTCAATCAATAACACGCAATAGAGTAATCACAGAGAAAACGCGAATTTGGATCAAGTGGTTTCGACTGCTAACATCTTACCACTTGAGTCTCCGATAAACCCCCTTTTACCGAAACGTAATCCTCATCACCTTTCTCCCACCTTGATCATCATTCCGAATCGGGCGAATGCGCCCAGCTGGGCCATGCCCAGGCCCAGGCCGCGGTTGATAGAGATCTTCTGCGCCATCTACAACAACGTGGTTTGGGCTAGGATCGTGTGTGTGTGTGTGTGTGTGTGTGTGTGTGTGTGTGTGTGTGTGTAGTGGCGTACCTGCATCATCTTTCCGGCGATGAGCTTGGCGCGGCCCATCTGTCTGCCCATGTAGTGTATGTGGTGGATGGCGTTGGCTGCGACCACGTCCACCGACACTGTCACCAGCGTCACGCCTATCACGATGAACACAACCAGGAACGACGTCGGAATCGGCGGACTGAGAATGACCGTCATTCCCGAATAGTTGAGATGTACTTACTAACTGTTATCACTGTAGAAAATGAAAAAAGTCACCCGATATCTCCGTATCCCACTGTGAGTATGGTTATGGAGCAGTAGTAGATGCTGTCAAAGAGTGGGAGAGTGGAAACGAGATAGATGATGAAACCTGGAGAAACAGTTTCATATGCCAAATCTATTTCGTAATCATGACTTACCACATACCAGCGGGTAGATGAAGAGAAGAGCGAGCAGGAACAACATGTACACCGTCATTCTCTGAAACAGGCAGACTTGAGCTACGATTCACCATAAACTAGCGACCAACCTCTCCGAACAGCTTGAAGGTGGCGTCGGCGAAGAATCGTCCCAGGTCAGACATGGTGACGAGTGCGAGTGGAATACCGATGCCCGCATACACCACCAGAAACAGCCGACCGTGCGCGGTGAGGGGAGTGATCAGACCGAATCCTGCGGGAGTTGTAAGGATGATGACAATTTGTTTATCGAGCTAGCGTTGCTGACTTTTGACTATGATGATCTCGCTTTGTATAAATGTTTGCAAATCATAATAAAAATTGCTTGATTGATTGATTGACTGCTCACCGACAGGGACGACTGTGGTGGCGGTGAATAGAACGGACGCCGAGTCGGTCCACATGTCGAGGCTGCCGTTGTAGAACAGGTGGTCCAAGTAGTTGGTGGAGATCTGCACAGTGGAGACGCTTGCATACACAAGCCACTCACCGGATTCTCACACAGCTTGAAGAGGATGCGTATGTAGTGGTCGAGATGCGGCTGCATCGCTTCCTCCAGGTCGAATGCGTCTGAAGGAGAGTGGTGAAAGGGAAGAGAGAATGGGAGAGGGAGGGAGGGAGGGAGGGAGAAAGGGAGAGAGAGAGGGAGAAAGTGAGAGGGATGCGCCTAGATGTGTCTCCGCCAAACGATCAGCTTCCTCAAGTAACCGTTGTTTTTCCACCTCCAGCGTTCGAATTGTGTGTTCTCTTACGGCAATCTGAAGTAACCATCAGTTTACTAAACAATGAATTTATCGCTTGCTTACTTCGTTTGGCTGCTCTATCGTGCGGAAGATGGCTGATCCAACGAGGATGTACGCACAACATCCGAGGGTGAGGCCGATGTGGAGGATAGAAGCACGGAAGAGCTGCAAGAAAGGATCAGCGAGAGAGAGAGGGGGAGAGAGAGAGAGCGAGAGAGAGAGACCTTGACGATCCTCTTGCTCATACTGGGTGTCTCGATGACTGGCTGTCCAGCCATGATAGCGGCCAGTCCACCCGCCTTCCGAACCATGCTCCTTCCACCCGCCCCATAAAACACAAACATAAAACGCAACATAAAATATTGTGAGACACGCATTGGCTGAGAGGTAATGAAGAGGCAATGGGAGTGAAAAGGGAGGGGGGAGGGAGTTGGATGGAGTGGAAGAGGGGGGAGATTGAGCAACACTCACATGCATTTCGGATGACGCCAAATCGGCAATCATGGGAAGAAACGAGCGCCGCCGTCATTCCTCCACCCACTCATCATAGTTCAGACCATTCTCACACTGGCCAACAAATCGGGATTACGAAAACAACAAAACGAATATGGGCGGATTAAAATGAGAGGAGAGGGTACATAAGGGGAGGGTGGGTTCATTTATTGAGCACATCGGTGTTTGAGCCGCTTGGGATTATTCTTCCCTCTGTTCTAGTGTCACATTTGTTTAGATCTTCTTTACAACTCGTTAACAATGAGGATATCGCCTGCCACTGATGTGAGTGACGATTTTTAAAGATTGAATTGAACACCACATTTTACACATACGTACCAGGGCGTTTCAAAAGGCCTCGACAATCCTACCTCTTCAAAGAAGAACTCTGCTAATAATACGAAAACGAACGGTATTTACAAATTTACTTGGGTTCAAGCTAAGTACCATGTTTCAGATTTATCCAATGAAAATGATACTCATCAAAAGAAATGGAGCACTACAATATTGGAAGAGAAAGTGGACTATGCGAATCTTGACGCCGATAAAATACTAAACTTCTATGGTTACGGAAAGTATGTTTAGTTCACATGTACATTAATAAATAAAACACATTTCAGATACCAAATATTCGGTTACTTCATCTGTCAGATGTTCAATTTCATCTACTCCTCCATGTTTTTCGTCGTCACTTTCACTCTGCTCTCGCCTCGAATGGGCTGCGTGGAAAAGAATACGGTAACAACGCGAAAATCCTGCATAATGATATTTCATGGGCTTCAGACGATAGTGGCTGTGGATTTGCTGTGTATGCGAGACAACATGCGATGTGAGAAGAAACACTTGATTGTAGAGGTATACCCATTCTGAAATTCTGAACTCACGTCTCTCTCAGGAAACGATGCCAGTGTCTTCACAGATCTGGGAGTATGGCATTCAATGTGAGAGTGCAGTCGTCAAAGAAGCTGGAAAGACCGTGTTCACACTAGGTACAGTCAGTATTTCAAATGCGTTCTAAAAGTGCACTTCAGGTGCGATGTTTACCAGCCCGATAGTGATGATGTTAGCGGATCGATTCGGACGCCGACCTCTCATTCTAGCTACATCAGCTGTTAGGTAGGTGGAAATGCCACTTCGGTATGGTGCATTCACTACAGTATAGTGTCACTCTCTCGTGTCTGCTTCCCTGGATCGCGCACTCTTTCTGGATCTTCCTAGTGATGCGGATTGTCATAGGAGCAGTGGCGGATGTGAGTGGACTTAGGAATTGACCAAATCTGAAACAAACTTCAGTCCGCCCTCAGCATATGCAACATTCTTACCTACGAACTTGTCTCGAACAAGTCTCGCGCGTGGATCTCTCTCCTGTCGACAATAGCTTGGTGAGTGCTGTGGCCCCGCCCATTTATATCCGCCCACACAGGTCGGTGGGCATGACATGGGTGGCACTGGTGGCGTGGTTAGTACACGACTGGCGCTGGTTCTACTTTTGTGTCTCCCTCCCGGGGGTCCTTACGTTCTCATTCTTCTGGTGAGTAGTATGTGTTGGAATGGGATGCGATTGGTGCAGGGTGCTGCCGGAGTCTCCTCACTGGTTGGTGCAGCAGAGACGGGGCGAGGGTGTGCGGGCATACGTGGAGGCGGCAGATGAGTGGAACGGGCGACGGCTGCCAGTCGAAGAGTGCGCGGCCGATGAGAAGAGAGCAGACCCACCCGCCGCGCCCACAATACGCGACGTCCTCACCAACCCGCGCATGCTCAAACTCCTACTCGTCCACGGATGGATACAGTGAGTGGGCGGGACTTCTGGGCGTGGAGCCAACTCGCGCAGATTCTCCATGTCGTTCGTCTACTTTGCTATATCGATGAGTTCGGCGGATAATGACGATGGAGACGTGTTTCCGTTCATTCTGTCCTCCCTTATTGATATACCTGGTGAGTTTGTTTTCGAGAAAGACGTAAAAGCAGTACTTGTTGAGGTGGTATACTCATCATCCCTATGATGTTTTTGATCGGCCGCCGTCCACTCACTCTCTTTGCTCTTCTCTTCACTGGAACCGCAATCGGGGCAGCCGCATTCTTCGATGGTGGTTTCTTGTGCGAATGTGCAACTTAATCATCCAGTCTTCAGACTCATCGAGCTGGTACTTGGTGCTGATGCTGCTCGCGAAGACATTCAACAACGCCTGCTACTCTGTCCATCCCATCTACGCGAGTGAAATGTGAGGAGATGCATTGAGCACATTGTCTGCTTACTTTGTCTGCAGGATTCCCACCAGTGTCCGCTCTCTGGCCTTCTCTCTCATAAATGTTCCGCAGATCGTGGGAGTGCTGATAGCACCGTTTTTCAACCATGTGGTGAGATGAGTGTGACAGACAGTGGAAGATATGGCTTCATTCAGAAAGACATCTCGCCCTCGCTGCCCTACATACTCACGGCAGGCATGTGTGTGATGAGTGCGGTGGGATGTGGACTTCTGCCGGAGACGAGCAATCGACCCCTCCCACAGACACTGCAACACCTCGCCAATGAAGCCAAACAGTTTGTTTACAGCGACGACCTAAAACATCTGACCTTTTCAGATTCAATGAAAACGCTGAAAGAAAAGACGACGATTCAAGACGAATATAATCCGTGCAGCACATACATTTTCAATCATATTGCGAGCTCAACTAATAAATAAAATAATAACTAAATAAATAGGATGAACTTTTCAAATTTCGCGGGCATTGTATGTTTAAATAACTAGTGCTGCACAAATTTGCACAAATCTGCAGATATTCCGCATTTTTATTTTTTGTTTTGTTTTTGTTTTTGTTTTCAAAAATATCGTTGTTTCCGTTCATATGTTTTTGGATTTGTAGTGTTATGTTCGTATTGTTCGCCAGACTAATCATAAACAGCAATTCCCTGCAGCAGTAGCTAGAACGGAGTTGACAAAGTTCTGAGTTGGTTTCTCTAGTAAGTGTTGTCAATGATTTCGTGTGAGTGATGTAGTAGGTAGACGAAAGTGGGTGACTCAAGGGGTGATGTTTGGCTTGCCTGGATAGTATTTTGTCCGCGCATCATTGTTGTCTGCTCCCACGACCGCCTTACTCTCACCCCCTCTCTCTCTCACTGCCGCTCCCAGCTGTTCTCTAACCCCTCGTCTCTCTCTCACTCCAATCGCCACTGCAAATCGCGATAATAGCAATCAAGGTTGCTCACACCGCACATAACTCTCCTTTCTACCCCACCCACTGCACTCAACGCGCTTGCAGTTGTTTGTGTGTTTGTTTATATTCCGTTTGCGCGCAGCTCAACATTTCTCGTCAAAAACATTATGTTGTCCAATAGTTTTACAGTACCCTAAACTGTTGGGCAGTGGACATTTCTTCTCACGTTCACAGTTCCTATTCGCAAAGCTGTCACCACACCTAGCTAGCGTAAAGGTAACGCTCTCGCTTGGCAATATTGAGTTCGCGGGTTCAATTCCCATCGGTCACGCGAAGTTTTGTCAGTTTGAAAACCTCATTGAAAGGGCTCTGATCTTTCTCTAATCACCCTATTGTCTCTCATGAAAAGAGTGAAACTCATTTGCGAGCCTACTATACTATTCGTGTGGCGTGTTTATAGTCGCGGTTACACAGCAAAACTTCTGCAAATTCTGCATTATTTCGCCAGCAGTATCTTTCTTTTTTGAGGAGTATTGCTCTTCTAGGAGATACACATCATTTCACACTGTTACTGCCATAATATCGTAGAAAAGCTGTAGTAAGTAGTACGCGGCATGGCTATTGGTTGTTTGTTGTTGGGCTGGGGTGTGTTTCGTGGCAGCAGCGTGGCCGTTGTGAATCGATGTTCCCGGTATGGGTGGAGTGCTTTCCACTACCTCTCTCTCTCCCACATTGTATGTACTTCGCTCTCTGAATCGCAAATCAGTTGTGCTACCGCGCGCATCTATCTCGCATCGCGTATCATTTCTCCCTCGCCCCCATGTGTTTGTGAACTGGAGCGATCAGTTTGTGGTTGAGCAATGAGATACTTTCGTGTGCCTAGCAACTGGCCCGTGTCATTGACGAGGGCGATATGGCACCACTGCTCTGGCACCTCACCTCTGCTCAGTCTGATTGCATTCTTCATATCCCTACCGATAAGGGATTGATTGTTGTTGTGCACTCGACGGCGCGTGTAATTGTCTTATCCTGTTCCCGTGCCCCGCTCTCCGCAATTACCTGTCCATGTGCAAGGTTGTGCGGCCATGCTCGTTATGGTTGTATTCAATATGCGTACTGCGAATTTCCCATCGATACTCTCTCCTGTGCAAGCGTATGACTCAGAATATGCTACAATCATTGTGCACGTGTTTGTGTGTACACACGATTAGGCCATCCTTTCCGAGAGTCCGAGAGTTTTTCCCCTCGTCCAGTCAATCGCGGTCAAGTTGTGCATGCATGTATTTGTATATTTCGTATCGTCTGCAGCCGTGTTTCGCGATTGGTACAGTGTGCGCCGTCCTCGCGATATCTGCTGATAGTGGTGTTGTTGGTGTTGTAGGGTATGCTGTTGTCGTACTGTGTTGGCGGGGCTCGGATGTCGGGTGGGAGGATGCGTGTGGAGGGAGACACGCTCCACCTCGCCCACCACTCACTCACCACCGACAATGTCATCGGCGCGCGTCTCCTCCAAGACGGTGAGCACACAGGTTCAAGGCCAGCCGAGAGTACTCCCTTTCAGAGAACCGCAACAGTGGAGCCAGCCTCGTCCTTGAACACTATCCGCTCATCGCCGGCAAGAGGGCCAAACAACAGGTGTGCATTTAATAACCGTGCTGGATGGTATTTGTTCAGGCTATGATTGATTGATTGAGGTTGTGCTGGACTTTGAATCGGAGAGCGAGGCGACTCGCGTTATGAACGATGTGCACAAGATGATCAAAGTGCGCCCCTCTCGTGAGTTGCATGTTTATTTTTGTTAAATATTTGCATGTTTTGTTCAGCCCATCTCGTGTCTCCCCGCCCCACTCGTCGTCTCCTCGCCCTCATCAACCCTTTTGCCGGCCAGCAGAAGGCAGTCGCCGTGAGTCGATCCTCCGCTGCCCGCCTCCTCTGACCCCGCCCCCTCTTGTAGATGTTTTCCACGTACGTGAGTGAAGTGCTGCGCGCGGCTGATATCGAGGTGGACATCAAGCAGACTGGTACGTTGCATCATTCTGCGCTAGCTTACGCCGTCCTATTCACGCATGCTATCAGATAAGCTGACTTGTTACGATAAGCGTTCAAAGATATGCGGCGTAGTGGGCAAAGTGTTTCCGAAAAAAGCCCCAAAAAAGTGCGTGTGTAGGTTGGTTGATTGCAGAGCGGAGCGGGCACGCGATCGAGGTGATGCGGGAGCTGGAGCTGCAGGCGTACGACGGGGTGCTGGTGGACAGCGGGGACGGGCTGGTGGCGGAGGTGCTCCACGGGCTGCTGCTCCGCCCCGACAGACACGCCGCCATGCGCTTCCCCATATGCCACATCCCCGGCGGCACCAGCAACGCCCTCGCCGCCGCCCTCTGCTTCATATCCAAGTGAGTGCGCACGATGGGGAATGATGTTTTTTTAAAGGATGTATCCGGAATCCGGACAATCTTACCCGATCTCCAGGTTGGGGTCACTTTTGTTCTCGTCAATGAAGCTTTTAAAAAGTATAAATGTGGAAAAATTGTTTGTTTTTTCACCAATTTTTCTGTGCGGATAAATGCTTCAATAGTGTGTTGCAGCGAGCCGTTCTCTCCGCGCGACGTGTTCTTCTCGGAGTGTGCCCTGATGGCGGCGCGGCCCCGTCTCCTCCCCCTCCGTCTATACCGCGTCGAGACACAACACGACGGCGTCAAGCCCATGTTCATGACCATGACCTGGGGACTCATCGCCGACATTGGTGCGCTCCCTACCCCTCCAACATCTCCCATTCACTGGTTGCAGACATTGGCTCGGAGCGGTTCCGCTGGGCGGGCATGATCCGACTGCACATGGAGGCCGTCGTGCGATGCCTCAGTCAGTATCGCCCTCCATTGGTAGACTGTGTATGCCACTTGTTCAGGCCTTCCGTCGGTGGCTCGCTACCGTGCCCGTATCAGCTACATTCCCGTCGACGACAAGGAGCTGTCGCGGAAGACTGTGCTCACGGTGGGTATATATGTATCAGTTGGGGAGTGAGACTTTTTTTGTTTAGTCAACGGCTGACCGGCGTGCGTTTGGCAAGGGCCACTTTGACTATGAGGAGGTGCAGCCGATGGCGGAGACGTCGTCTCGCTGCACTGGATTCGAGACGATGGAGCAGGCACTCGATGGAGAGCACACTGTCGAGGTGTGTCGCGTGGCTTGATGGGTGGTCTAGGATTACTCTCAGATGCCTCCGCTGGGCACTCCGCTGCCCGCTGGCTGGCACTCGTTCGAGGGAGAGTTTGCCATGGTGTGTGTCAACTCGCTGTCCCACTTTGGCTCGGATCTGCCCTTCCTCCCGTCGGCCCGCCTCGACGAGGACATTGTATACCTCACGCTTCTTGACTGGAAGACTATCAAGGTGGGAAATGCAAATAGAAGTTTATCCTGGATTCCAGGATCCTACTAGTTAGTTTGGAAGAATACAATATTCACATGATGAATGATGTTCCAGTCCCGGTTCGAGGTGGCTCAGCTGCTAATTACGATGAGCGAGGGCTGGCACTTGGACCACAAGTGTCTGCAGGTGATTCCGGCGCGGGCGGTCCGCGTCGAGCCGCTCGGACCCCCGCAGCCCGGCTCCTCCTATCAGGCGGTCGACGGAGAGGTCCTCACTGCTGGAAGCGCGTTCCAGGTATCCACACTTTGTTTCCTTGATTTTAAATGAATTGTTAAGTATGTGTTATGTTTCAGGTGCAGCCGACTCGCCTGTGCGCGACTGTGATGGGCCGCAAGGAGGTGGTGCGCTGAGAGAGCCCAGGGTATTCATGTCGTTTCATGCCGTCTTGTACGGGAGATTGACTTTGTATTCGATTGATGTCATATATAGTCTAGCATGTGTCCATAGTGTTTGTCCCCCCCCCCCCTTCCGGTAACACAACCATTCCACCTCTCTACTCACGTGTCTTGCTCACGGATAACAACAGTGTGTATGATGTAAATACGTATTATAGAATTTTTAAAATTCATATATAATATAGATGTTTTATTAGTAATAAATATGTTACACATATGACATTGTGCGACTGTGAAGCTATGTACATAATTGCTTTGATGGGAATCGTGATAGCGAATGTACTTTTTGATGAGAGAGCACCGGACAGAGGGAGAGAGATGGAGGAAGGGGAAGAGAGAGAGAGGGAAGAAAGGAATACCGGGGAGGCTCTGAGATCAGTGGAAGCGAGAGAAAGGGACTCGCGTGGGGTGGAGAGAGAGAGAGAGAGGGAAGAGTTAGCAGGACTGGACATGTGAGCGGAATGTGACGGCCGAGGGGTCGGCTCGCTCTCGCAGCGAGCTCGGCAAGTGGGGCAACGCGCGAAATTTAAACATCTACGTCGACGGCGCGACGGGGTTCGCTAGTTTGGGCTGCTGCGCGGCCGCGTCTCTCACCGGCAGCCACACGCATCCACCTTCATGTCCGGGTAGTTCTTGATGACAAACTTGTCGTCCAGGTCACGGTACATGATGGACAGGTCGGACATCTCGGTGGGCACGCAACACGCCGGCGGCACCTGAAAGCAGACTATCTAGGAGGAGGAGGGGGAGGAGGGAAGGGGGTGCGCACCTCTGGGTTGATAGAGTGGAGGAGTGTCTGCACGATGGCGTGGTTGGTGGCATTGATGGCGTTCGGGAGGGGATGGCCACATCCGCCCGCGCACTGACCCGCCTCGTACCCGCCTGCAACACAGAGTGAGTGGAATGGAAGAACGAAGATGCTACTCACTAGGCGCCTGTATCCACTCTTTCCATCCGATCTCCTCAAAGTCGACGTAGAGCTGCTCGCGTCGGCACCAGCCCTTTTGCAGCTTGCGGCGGTGGCCCTTGCGATGCGGTCGGCGGCCTGCCAATAGCCAGTCATTCCCATCCCATTCTCCCTCTCCACACACTCACTCTTCTCCTCCTGCGAGGCACTCCTCCGCGCTCTCCTCCGCACTCCACGGCCGCGACTCGCCTCGTCCTGCCACGCCCGCACCAGCAGAGCGAGTGGCGGCGACGAGTCCTCCTCCAGATCCACGCCCGACAAAGACAGCAGCAGGGTGAACTGGTCGCTGTCGGGCCGCCGCCTCGCCAGCGCGGCTGTCACGTCGACATCCAGCCACGAGGGCTGGTCGGTGGACACGGGGAGGGCGTCTACGAGGAGCGGCGAGCCGCCGTCGACGTCGAACACGCGTAGCACACCGTGGCCGCGGACTGCAAGGGAGGGGTTGTGGAGGAGGGGAGAGATGGATGGGACTGACCGCGTGTCTTGAGATGCGCGCTCTCGAGTTGCTCCCGCATCGCGTCGCGGACAGACACGGACAGATTGAACGACACCAGCAGGCCATTCTCCAGAGTCGACAGCGACTGCAACGACGCTTGTGTTTATCCGATATCACGTGCAAGTGTGACCACGAGAAATCACAATTCCCTTTTTTGACGCGTGGAACACATGTGTGTGGTCCCCCGGTCACACCATCCCAACATCTATCAAGTATAATCATAACGAGACACGAAACTCGTTGGGCAAAATAGAAGTGTTGACAACGGGGCGCAGTGACACCCCGGCGACACTGATTTACGGTAGAGGGAGAGAGAGAGATAGGGAAGAGAGAGAGAAAGAGAGAGAGAGAGAGAGAGAGAGAGAGAGAGAGAGAGGTGGGTGTCGGGTGCACTCTGGGTACGCGCACACCCCGTGTGTCTCTCCCTACCTGGGGATAGTAGTGTCGTATCCAGTCGGTGCCGTGTGTGTGCATGTTGTCTTCGTATTCCCTCCACAGATAGTCGGGTACCCGTCCTCCACCCGCACCCACTCCAGCCACGTCTGCCAGGCCAAAGTGCGAGAGGAGCACGCGACGCAGCGCCGCCTTCTGCTCCGCTGACCACTGGGCGGAGCTAACGGGGGCGGGGCCAGCGACTGCCGACAATGCGAGCAGAAGCACGAGGAGGAGAGTCTAGGCAGGGAGGGGGATGAGGTGTTGATGATGAGTGTGTGTATACCTGGAGAGAGGGGGCGAGGCGGGAGGGAGAGGAGGAGGGGGAGAGGCGAGAGAGGGAAAGCGGCAGTGGATGGCTGTGCAGTACTTCAAACACCACCCGCATACTACGTGTGGCTCTGGAAATACAAGGGTCAATAGAAAATATTCTATCACAAATTACAATTCGGTTCGTTCACAGATTCAAATTAGTCTCCACTCTTTTCTTTTCCTTTGTGACAGTGCTTTGTTCAGTAGCACGTCAGAACGTTGGACATGTCCTTATAGCAACAATCGGGAATCAAACAACGATTATCATTCATTTCTCAGTTACTATGTCTCTCCTCTCTCTCTCTTTCTCTCTCTTTCTTTCTCTTTCTCTCTCTCTCTCCTCTCTCTCCTCTCTCTCTCCTCTCTCCTCTTTACCTGGTGTGTCGGGAGGGGGAGGGTGAGCGTCTACATCCGTTCTCAGACGACGTCAGACGAGAAGACGTGTTAGTTGGGGGAAAGGAGGGGGAGTCGTCTACACGAGCTCAGCAACAGCCACTGCCACTACCAAAAGCAGCTGAAAACATGAAAAGGATGCAACAGTGAGCATAATGCTTCGCGAATGAGATCACGCAATGTAGCATACATGAGCTTTTATAACGCGGAATGGAGCGGCGATCATGCGATAGCCAAAACATTGTCGTCATTTCAGTAATGCGAGACTTTGGAAGAAGAGAGTGACTGAGCGATGCTCAAGCCCCTCCCTCTTCTCCCATTCTCCAAATGCGGGGGTGGCGAACTGTCCAAAGGCACACACGAACGTCGGATACGGATAGGGGATAGCCTAATCTCATCATCCTCATCCCTCAAAAAACGTTTCGATTTCTGTTTTGATACATCGTGAAATGGTGGAATCTCTCTGAAAATTGTTATGGTGATGAGTTCGTCATCGGATAGGTCTATCTACAAACACTGACGTCAGTATAGTGTCAGGCGAATATCCGAAAGCGCGTGCAAATGACTCGGTTTATTTATAGTCTCTTTATAGGGCGAGCCTAATGCCCAAGGAAAGAGAGAAGAGAACCTTTTCCTCCCACTTCCACTCTCTATCTCTATCTCTCTCCTATTTCCGACGTCACTCGACTCGAATCCAATGGGCAGAGTGTGCATTTCATCCATGCAAATTTTCATTCCCATAAAACATTCAACCTCTCAACAAGAAATGAGCAAGGCAGAGATCACAATTTGAAATCTACACTTTCAAATTATCAGTTTGATCTGCACAATTCCAAAAGATCAAAATACAGCAATGCGATCGCGACCAATAGTGTAGAAGAAGTACGAGTAGTACTAGAGTGGAAATGAGTAGCTAGAGTGCGAGAGTGGGAGTGAGCGCCGTCTATGCTGAACAGAAAGGGAGAGTGGCTTGCACGCATTACGGTACATTCAACTCGTTAATCGCAACCCCCAGCCGAAACGCACACAATGCGAAAATGAGAAAACGACGAGGGACGACACTTGTATTTGCGCGGACGAGACTGGCAGCCGAGCGCCCACGCACAGCCTGGTCGGCAGAAGGAGGAGAGGGGTGAAAGGGCAGGCAGGAGAGTGGAACGAGTCGAAGCAGCACTGTCCCTCGAGTCACATTCACGCACAGCCACACACTGCCTCACCACACACACACACACACACACGCATGCTACATGACTCACTCTCACTCGCACTCGCCACAGTCACAAGCAACACACATGTGCGCCGCGCAAATCAACAACACATACGCGCACAGTGATGATGTTCACAATATCTGTTCAGAGGAGACCGCGAATGCCTGGGGAAAGTCCCGAACGAGGCAGGAGAGAGAGAGGAGGGCGAGGGGAGAGAGTGCGCGAATCGAGAGGCGCAGGCATGGAGGCGCGCGGCGAGATCAAAGCGGATTCTTGTGCGAAATCCGAGCGGATCGGCTGTGAAGAGGATGTCACAACATTCCTCCTTTTCCTCTCCGCTTGAGCTCGTTTTCCCCTTCACAATCAGACACTAATCGACAAGAGGAGAGATAGAGATAGAGAGGGGGGAGGGGGAGGATACACCGAGGCATCCAAAAAGGGGGCTCAGGTGGTCAGCGGGACAGGAAAATAACCTGTGAAAGAAATGATTTCTGGAAAAGCCAGTACAAGGTGGCACGATTGAAAAGAGACAAAACATTCGAGTCGCGAGTTCAATAGAGAGCGAGAGAGAGAGAGAGGAGACAAGGCATGAAATATGTGGGAGAAAAAGCAGCAGAAGAAGCGTGTCGGAGAAAGAAGAAGAAGGAGAAGAGCGATCGAACTGTTATCAAAACATATGGGTGGGAGAGCAACGATTCGCTGGCATTCATTCATTAGGTGGCGAGTGAGAAAACGATCAAGACTATCATAAATCAACATCACCACCGCCAACAGCCTAACACCACTCGCCAATAAACAAATCAAAATAGGCAGCCGACAAAAATAGACCGCGATTTCGTGTGATGGATAGTGAATATGATGGATGAGTAAAGTTGTTGTATTGTAATAATGGGCCGCACAGTTAGGTACATGCACGGAGAGCGAATAAGAAGAATATGATGGGTGAGGAGAAGGAGAAGGAGAAGGGGAGAGAGGAGAAGAGAATGGAGAAGGAGAAGGGGCATGAAATGCGGGACGGGCGACTTGCTGGCGCCGTCGCAATGAGTCGACCTCGTCACAAAAACCGAGGTTGCATGGATACGGTAGGGGAATATAGAGAAATAGAGAGCCACACATATGCCTCCCCTTTCTGCACACACACACATCAATTTTCAGCAAAACTCTGAAATATCATTATCTTCTTTGAGCGCGTTTCGCAGCGCACACACACACGTATCACTCCATATCTCGATAAGTGATTCGGCGACCGTAATCCATCTTCATAACTGTCATCGAATGAGCCAGCACCCGCAGCGTGGTCACGCCGAGAGAGCACTCTCTCAGAGAGGGCGCAGAGAAGAAGGAGCAGGAGAGAAGGAGAGAAGAAGTGTGTTTACTCGAGTAAGCAGTCGCTACCGCACCTCGCATCGCCACAGCACAAAGGGCACACGGTCACTCCAAGGGGTCATCGATGCATGGATGGAGATGTGAGATGATGAAGGCTCAGACGAAGAGCAGAGACAGAGAAGGCGTCTATTTCTGGCATCACGTGTCGACGAAAATGGATCGATCCATTCTACTCGACAGAGACGAGTACAGATAGCGGGAGAAGAGTCGGATAAAAATATGGACTGGCTAGATGCGAGGGATCATATACACGGCACGCGAGAAGACGAGCGAAACCAAAAGTGATGCAACGACGAAGACGACATCACACATACAAACAATCACGCGGTGTCGCCGACAGACGGACGGCAAGAAGTCCGAGCAGAAGTCGAGAGAGCGTGCGATCGGAGAGGAGCAGAGAAAGAGGCGGGCGAGAGAACGAGCGATTCGAGGAGCGGCAGAGTGGGAAGAGCACCGCGTGGAGCAGACAGCGCTCTGGCGTGATTTGCATTCCGAGCGAGGGTGAGGGGGGGGCGGTGCGAGACAGGGAGAGAGAGAGACGACAGTGCGAAGAAGAAGGCCCCCTGGAACCGTCTCATCCGCTCGTATTCAATCAAGCTGCGCATGGATTTTGATGGATGGTGGAAACACGCGGGGTGTGATGATAGGCGAAACGGCAACATGCAAGGACAAGGCTTCAGAAGAGTGAGAGAAGAGTGAGAGAGAGAGAGAGAGAGAGAGAGAGAGAGAAAGGGGAGAGAAGAAGCGCCGCGCGGCAGACGCAAAGCCTTGGCGATCGCACGCTCAACGCCCTTTTGCACTATCGATCCGAGACACGGTAGATCGACGAGCACTAGCCTCCGACCGACCCACCGACACATCACAAGCCTCCCCGGCAGTAATCGATAACTGGTGTGACTCTCGGCGTGTCTGATTGAGAATAGCCGAGAGTGATTGCTGGAGGCAGCCGCTTGATTAATTGACCGATTCGACAGGCTGCTGCGAGTGAGAGTGTGGCGAGAGAGGGGCGGTCGGGGGGAGAGAGAGCATACGGGAAAGAAGTAGCAGAGCAAGATGTGACTCTCTCATCTCACACTCGCTCCCCGCCTTTTTCCAAACGCCATCCCGAACATGTTGTTGTTTGGGGGGGGGGGGGGAATTTGGCAGTGGCGCGACCACGTGATCACTGTCGCATTCCTCGGATCGTTGTGTACAGCGATTGCAAGAAGCGGACGGTGCGATCCGCCCTCTCCCATCCTTGTCTGTCTGCACATCGATGCTGCAGACGGCCGCTCCGCCGCCGCTGACGCCGGGAATTTCCGTTCATCATAAATCATTGTGCAAAAAGCGTGTGGCGACATGGAAGAAGGCGAGTGTCGGGGGCGAAGTGACTGACATCTACCACTCCCCCCCCCCCCCCCCCCCCCCCCGCCGACACCCAGCCACAGCCACAGACAGCCACACTCTACCGTAGCGTTTTTGCAGCCGGCAATCGAGACACGCGGATACGGTAGGCTATTAATAGCCGGCCGCGCGATCTTTTGAGAAACAGCCGGGCTGAAGAGAACACGTTTCGGGGGGGCTGAATTATGAAGAGACAATCGGCGGCGGCGGCGGAGTTTTCATGTGTTCATAGAGAGGATGAGGCAATAAAAGTATGAAGGCGGGATGAAAGGAGCGATTGCGACACCTGCTACTGCTCGCGATGCCTGTAACGTGGCAAGGGTGGAAAAGAAGCAACACTGGACAAAATGAATGCAAGTGGTGTGGTTGCGGTAGACAAGAATGGTTGGTTGGTTGTGCGAGTGGACGGTTCTTTCCTCTTGCGACGACGGCTTATCCCATGCACACTATCGTTTGCTCACAGACGAAACAACCCCCTCTCCCTCCTCCCTTTTTCGACGACACATCTTACTGCATAGTTCCTTTGGAACAAACAGTTTTCTTTCAATCAAATGCATTGCCACTAAGTAAACGTAATCGCGCTGAGGAGAAGATCTTGTCATCATGTGTTAATATTAAAAAATACATTCACTCAGTAGGTCAGAGTTTCAGTCGGTAAGAGTGTTTAAAAAACGTTCAGATTGGAACATAAATATGTTTTAACAATATCTGTGACTACGTGTATCTAACTTTATCAAATGTAGAGTGCGGAGAGATTTACATGAGAATCGATTCGAACGATTTGACCTTCCTTGATCCTCTATACACAAATAGCAAATGGCGACCAACAGTTCGAATCTCAACGCTTCGTGTTTTTGAGGGGTTTACTTTTCCGGTTGATCTGGATGATCCACAATGATCCAATGACGCAGTACAGTACGATGCTGGAAAACATATTTTGTTCTGAAAGACGTGAGTCAATGATCGATGCATATGAAGAAATCTCGCCGATCTGTTCGAAAAATACATGAAAAGAAAGCGCATCTTTTTCGTAGACTCACTTGTTTCAGTAGCACGTCTATCACAAAAAAGTTTTTAAACAAAAGACGCGTCGTATGTATACAAAAATAAAATCGCTCTCTTTTTCCTCTCAACTTTTCACAGGTTCCAATAAAACACATTTATATTTATTTATATTTCTGTTATTGTGACAACACATTTTCTTGAGCAACACATTCTACGGAACAAGCTCGCATTACAGTTCTATCGTAAAGTCTCTTACAGCCATCATACATATATACCAGAATTTACATAATATGACGTTTGGGTCCTGAAGCGAAACACACACAAATATTCAAATACGTGACGTTCTCAAGTCTATCGCAACCCTGAAGAGTACGGTAGAAGCTATATACAGACAGATGGGAGAAAAAAAGAAATTACCGGGAATCACAGGGAGTGAATTGAGAAATAGAGAGGAGACCACCTCGGAATGTGAGAAAATAGGGGCGGAGCTCAAAGGGGCGGAGCGTACAATGCTATGCGTCACCATGGCAAGGATTGAGCATATTGAGAGAATATGTAGATATATAATCAAATGCTTCTCCTATTAGCATCACTTCTGTGTGTGCTGGGGTGTTCTTCTGATGTCAATACGGGAGTGTCCCCAGGCGGAGTCTCGGTAGGCGGAGTCTCTGTGGGCGGAGCCTCTGTGAGCGGGACCTGCACCTCTTCGCTCGTCTCCTCGGCGGTGTCTTCAGATGGCGTGTACTCGGGAGAAGGCGTGGGAGGTCTGTGGACGGGGGTCTCGTGTGCAGTGGATGGAGTGGTCTGTTCCCTCTCTTCTCTCTCTTCCCTCGCCGGCTCCGTCGCCTCCTCCGCTTGACCGTGTCTCAGAGGCGGCAGTTTGGTCGCGTCCTCGTAGCTGGGAAGAGGAGGCAGCATCTCGTTGCGAGACCGGACTGAAACACCACACTCATCCCTTGTCATCACTCTCCCCACTCACTCCTGTGTCCGTGCTGTGTGTAGGGT
The DNA here is from genome assembly GCA_963966185.1 of Rhabditoides inermis. Classification (NCBI taxonomy): domain Eukaryota; kingdom Metazoa; phylum Nematoda; class Chromadorea; order Rhabditida; family Rhabditidae; genus Rhabditoides; species Rhabditoides inermis. Next base: position 884,625 of record CAWZYM010000395.1, on the reverse strand, counting down.
GGCGGTCCCTCTATTCCCGCTATGACGAACGGGTGCTGTCGCATCTCGGGGTGGATGCCTGGAATGAGTTGAATGGGATGAGTGTCCTTCCCTTGTGTGCTTTCTCACCATCGCCTCTTCTTCCCATTCCGTATGCGGCCCGCGCCATCTCTATCTCACGGCGAGAGTGCGTGAAACGGTTCTGCACCTGAACGACAACGAGTTGCAGAAAGTGATGGAATGAATGACAGAAAAAAGATTTATGAACCCACCTGCATTCTGTGCTTCATGAGTAGATACATGCTGACGACCAGCACGACAATCATGATAAGAGAGAACACTGTTCCCGAGATGTCTCTCGTGAACAGGTCGGATTGCTGGAAAAGATGGGGTTTACATTTCACGTTCACATTTTCTACCTGATCTCCGAAGCGCTGCATCCTTCCGCCGACCACCGCACTTCGATTCGAGTCGATTTCGCAGTGGTAGCCGAGGAAGGTCGGAGGACACGTGCATCTGAAACGACCCTTCTGAATGACGTCTCCCCCACTCTCGCACCTCTGCTCGTGCTCCACTCCTCCGTTGAGGCACACCATCTCCCTGCACTCTTCTCCCTGGTAGAAGGGCACGCAGCTGCAGTAGTCCCTCCCGTCCACCCCCTTCAGCTTCTGTCCCTGGTCGCACGTCTTCTCGCAGAACTCTCCAAAGTACGACTCCGGACACGCGCACCGCATGTTCAGATTGTACGATCTGTGACTAGAGTGTGACATTGTTCAATAGGTTCTATCACCTGTATCCTCCATTCTGGCAGTCTGGCAGCCGTCTGCAGTGCTTGTCTAGCGGCCCGAGTTTCTCTGCAAATCAATCGCTCGCATTCGCATGCACTTTCCGCGGACACTCGCTTTGTTGCACAGTGAAGTGTAACACTCTCACTCGCACCCGCAAATGTCACTGATCCACACATGTGCTTAGTGTATTCCATATTTCTCATTGCGCCTTTTCATTTGCCTAGATGTTATTGATTGATTTGACACATATATTATCCATATTTTGCTACATATATTCATTCGAAATATTATAAATGTTTCATAATTGCGGATTCTCTTCAAAAACTCAGGTAAGTAAAAAAAATTGAAAACAAATAATGTCATGCTTATTCAGGGAAGAGAATCCGACTATCTCAGTTGAGCGTGCTGCTGCCATATAAGCAAGGATATGAATCATATATGATCACGATATAATGTTATTCCAAACAAAACACAATTATACTAAACAGTTATGACCAATTAGCCTATTCTGGTGAGTTTTATTTTATTTTATAGAATTGAAATAATTTTATTGTTTACAGAAACAAGGGGATAACCAGGTCAATTGAATATATTAATTTGCTGCATATATCACGAACATAAATATATAAATTGTTATGCTCAAATAAATATCATTGAAATGTCGTTGTTACCTGGACACTTGCACGTGACTCCGTAGCCGCTGATTCCACTACTGGTGAAGAGAGCAGACGCGGTGAGCTCGAAGCCTCCAGTGAACACACGACACTCCTCGTCATCACCTTCAAACACTGCCTTCCCTCTCTCCTCTTCTATTATCCCACCTCTCTCTCTCTCTCTCTCTCTCTCTCACCGCTGCTTCCTCTCTCGTCGAAAGCGTAGTCGGCGGCGGTTTGCGTCCAGTTGCGGATCAGCTGAAAAGAGTTATAGTAATCAAGTTGCTATCATTCATGTCTCTTACCTTTGTGTTCTCGGCCTGCGGGACGCCACCCCTGCAGCAGGTGATCTTGTATGTGCGGGGCAGCCACATGGGTCCGAGGAAGTCCCTGCCGGGAAGTCGCTCGGCCGTGCCTCCATGGATAGGGGAGATGGCACTCACTGAGGGCACGATAGGGGCGGCGGCAGACGGAGAGAACAGCGTCTCAGTGCCTGCAACAACCCCCCATCAACAGGTTCTCTCGCTCGCCCCAAGGCTCATCTCTCTCTCTCTCTCTCTCTCTCTCTCTGTTCGAATGTTTTCTCTCTGTTCGATAGCGATCTGTGAACATGTAGGTAGTGAGAGTGGCATTCAGGCGGTCGCCGCGCGCTTCTCCCTTTCATTTCATGCCAGACCGGCTGTCGCCCATATATAATATCTCTCTCTCGTGTACACACACCGATTATCACAGCGATCTGGATTTCCCGCCGGCGCGCGCCCCAAAACCAACTGTCAAAATGTGCGCAGCGCGGTGAAAGTGAAAGTGATTGGCACAATTTGAGCGCGCGCGCGCGCGATCGAAACTGGGTTTCAAGGGCCGTACTCGAGTTAAAATGTGTACCGTGTGTGTTGTGTAGGGTGAAGAGGAGGAGGAGGCAACACTGCGGCAGCATGCTCCATATATGGCGAGTCGACGGCGCGTCTACTGCATTCACTGCCACTGCAATGGGGAAATGGCGATGGAGGAAGGGGGCGAGGGGGGGGGGACATGACAAAGTCATAATTCATTAATTCGCGCAATCGAGATGCAATCGGACAATGAAGCGGGGGCGGGATTGAATAATGAGGGATCCGGAGAATGATTTGCATGCGGAGAGGGGGGAGGTGGGGAGGGGGGGGACATGGTTGGATGCGTTCACATCAACATAATAAAACAACGCGTGTGACTACTACGCGCCTCTGCCGTTTTATAGATGATGTACTGCGAATTCGTAGTGGCGTAGTATAGAGTAATGCCCCAGCGCATAAAACATGAACTATATGGATAGTGGAGAGGTAAGCGCACCAGTAAACGGCTCGGCGCTGCAGAATGTGGTGAGAACGGAGAGTTTGGTGCGAGACCCTGATTGTTGGTTTTTCGAAAGGACATCTCGCTGTACTCAGGCCATTCAAGAACAACAACAAGGCGATGTGTGAAAGAGACACAAATTGGGCGAGGAAACGACTCAGCAGCCAACGACAAAACACGACACCATACCACTGTTCCGAATGTCACATTACTGGAACGAGGCACGCTGCAGAAAGAAGAGAAAGTTGCAGGATGGAATCGAATTGGAAGGAAGAGGGCACGAATTGCGCAGATTATGCATATGTGAGCGAGGGAACGGCGGGAGGGGACAAGGGAGAGAGAGAGAAAGCCATGTGGAACATAGAGGGACCATTGAATCGGACACACAAGGGGACCGGATGACCGGAACATGACTTTGTGTGGGGTGTGTGTGTCTACATGATGAAAACTCGCGGACACACCCTGAAAAGACCATCATATCGCATGCGAACATAAACACAACAAACAGAGTGTGCGGGGATAGGTGTGCACTGGGTATAATGAGCCCGCATGCACCGAGTGAGCCGATTGGGCGGGCCTAAGAGCCACCCAGACTCCCCCCTTTCTCCTCTCTGTGTACAGGAGGTCTGGGAAGAAGGACCACCAACTACGCTCACAGTCATAGAAGGGGAGGAAAGAATGACGTGTGGGGGAAACATGAAAAGTTGCGAGAAAAAGGCGAGAGCAGTCTGGTATTGTCTAGACCACCTACCTCTTTCTTTGAGGGGCTGGTTGCTGGGTGTCTAGGGGAAAAGCAGGAAGTGAGAGGGTGCGGAGAGAGCGCACGTGGGTGAGAGGCACAGAGAGCGAGACGGCTGCAGTAAGTTGGCAAGACAATCGCGTCTCAATTGAAGAGGATCCTGATAGACCTGGTACGATGGCGAGAATGCAAGTACATTCGGAACCATGAAAATAGTAGGAAGAGGGAAAGCTTCTCGCAATAACAAGCCATCAATCACACGACGTTATCCGCATCGCACGCGACACTCACGATCAATTAATCAATACGCGATCAGCTGACTGCCGCGCTCACTCTCAGCTGATCCGGAAATCGGTAGACAAGGTGACAGATACATTTGCCGCTGCCGCCGCCGGCGTTTAACCAAAAGCCCACTGTGTGTTTATCGAAACGAGACGGTGAGAAGCGGAGACGGGAAGAGATCGTTGATATGAAGAGGGACAGGGTGGGAGAGGAACACGAGAGAAAGCGAGCGGGCTGGTTTGACTCGGCGAGAGTTGAGCAAGTGAGCGGCCATCTACGGGCTGTGACAGGGTGACAGAATGGGCATCGACAGACTCCCATGTTCCCATTGCGAGACCGCACACAAGCCATTCGAACCGTCACGACAACCGTAAATTAGACACGGAAATGGTCTGGACAGAGCAGATCTAGCGAGAGGAAAAACGAAATGATCGGATCGTGAGTGAGTGAGAGGAGTAGTGAGTGGAGTGAGAGTGTTCCTGAGCTTGTGTATGTTGCGAGGGAAAAAAGAGGCTGCAGCATCCGCTTCCTCAACAACAATCAACACAATCACTCTCTCCCGCGTATCAAGCATTTTGCAGTGAGTGCGAGAGAGAGAGAGAAGACAATACGTTTCACGGCGAGCGAATTCTCGACGGTTTCGGGTCGGCGCAAAGAAACCATGTTAGCTGGTGGCATGTGAGTGCGAAAAAGCGGGCGACCTACACAAACCGGAATGGGATGCGAACATCAACAGAGGCATGCATCAGAGTGGCAGCGGAGATGGAGAGGCGCGAGACAGCGTGGTCGGAGAGGAGCGGCAGACGGCAGACGAGTGCGAGAGAGTGCGGGCGTGGAGAGAGCATAGAGAGGGAAAGCGAGAGAGAGAGAGAGAGGATGCGACGAGTACGTTTCACAGTGATCTGCGAGAAAACACGGGTTACGCAACAATGAAATCGGGATGCGAAAGCCGGATGTGGCATGGAATGTGTGGAAACAAACGAGGCGTGAAAAGAGTCTGGTGTGTTCCAAAGTGAATGATGACACGAGGATTGGAAGCAAGAACAACTACTCGTTTAAATTTGAAAGAACCGAAATGTTACGATTTTCGGATTAGGGTCAAAATTAAAAGTGTCGCGTTGCAGGGAGTGCAGGAGAGGAAAATGGATACCTCACATGTCAGTGAGAGAGAGAGAGAGAAAGGGTGGAAGAGAGAGGATTTGGGAAAGGAGAGAGATGGTGGGTGGGAGAGAGAGAGAGAGAGGCTGTCAATAATCCAAACAAAGGTCTGCATAATTAACAATCTCTCTCCCGCCGCGCAGGTACCACGAGAGCAAACAATATGGAGGGTATTCAAAAAAGGTCACACGATTGTTTTGTATCCTTTTTCGAGGACACAGGTCACACAGACTTCTTTTCAAGTTGCGAGATAAAATCAGCGGTGGAACCGACGAGAACAGGGAACGCCTCGGCGACTGCTGCCAACGAGCCTTCTTAGACAGTCCGATGTTACACCAGCAGACACGAGACACAGACTGAGATAGTAGTGAGAGTATAGCGTGAGTAGTGAGAGCGAACGTGGCCGCATCCCCCTGGGGGCATCTCCTACTCCTCGCACTCTCACTCGCAGTGAGCAATTGCAGATTGATGAGACGACATGTGAGAGAGGGAGAAGAGGGGGGGAACACGGAACAGAGAAGAGAGGGAGTGAAGATACTCTCGTATACGGAAATCCGAGCTAGCCCTCTCAATTATAGACACGCATAGAGGAGGGGTATGTAACCTCATATACACAACATACACACACACACACACCACATAACACCCAGCACATGTACGAATGTCTAGAGGAATCACATGTATACTCCACAGTGTAAACGTTTTAAATCGAATCGTTTTCCCAGAATCTTTTTTAGTGTCCTCAAGTCCCCTGGATGAATGCGTAGTGACACCTCGCCTGAGTTATGCATTTCTTTGTGAGGCCCAACTCGGAGTGAGCACAGCTTATGAATTTGGATGAGTGCTCGGGCGGAGAGGGAAGGGAACAATGTGTGGAGAGTCTCGCCTTTCCTCCCCCTCCCCCCACCTCTTCCTGCTTGCCCTACTGCCTAATTCGAAATATACAACCGGGTGCATGTGTCGCAAACACTTGTGGCGTGTGTGTTGCAATGTAGGTGCTTGAGAGAGAGAGAAAGAGAGAAAGAGAGAAAGAGAGAAAGAGAGAAAGAGAGAGAAAGAGAGAGAGAGAGAGAGAGAGAGAGAGAGAAAGAGGGAGAGAGAGTACTCGTTTCGCGCATCCACCACTGATACTCGTACCTCATTGCGGCGTCTTGATTGTTGTTGTTGCGCGCACTTGAGTGTGATCCGTGTGTTGCCAGTCTATATAAGGAGCGTGGCTGCCCCCCCGACACCACTCTGCTCCTCCTGCTGCTCCTGCTCCATGCTGCTCCCTCTCCTGCTCCTCCCGGCGCTCGCTTCCGCCGCCTACGTGCAGGCTCCTCTCGCAAATGCTATCGTGGCGCCCCAGCCCATGGTTAGTCTTGTATTTCTCTACATTCTTCACATTGTCACGTCTGATTTTTAGATGCAGACGTTAGCTGCAGCTCCCCCTTCTCCTGCTTCCATGGTTCGCTTCCCCCTTTCCCTCCTTCTTTCCCACTATTTCTTTCATTCTCTCTCAATCACATCCTCTCATTTAGTTCTCGGCGTCTCCCTTCATGGGAATGCCGCAAATGCAAGTCAGTCAGAGAACAAACTCTCATTGTTCGAATATGTTCCTCTATTCTTGTTGTTTCAGTGTCCTCCTCCGCCTCCCTGCATGGTACCTGCTCCGGCGCCGTGCCCCGCTGTGGTCCGTACCTTCCTCTCTCTCCTCTCTTTCTCCCTCCCTCTCTCTCCATCTCTCTTCCTCTCTCTCCCTTCCTCCTCCCCTCTCTCTGTTCTCCCCCCTCTTCTCGCTCACCGATACCCCTCTCTCCAGCCGTGTCCCCCGTGTCCCGCGCCCTCCCCTCCCACCGCTTGTCCGCTCTGTCCCGGCTGTGATATGGGCGTAGTCTCCGCCCCTCTAATCGCCGCCCCCTTGGACCCGTACGGAGCCGAAAAGCGGCGATACGCATGTGAGTGATTGTAAAGGAGGCAGTGAAATGATTGAGTATTCCAGACGCGAAGAGGGCTCGCATGCAGATGTACCAGAGGCGGTCGCACGGAGTGAAGACTGTGGTCGGACAGAGGCTGCCCGTCGATGTTATAGGGTGAGGGAGGGAAGACTGGGATGTGGTAGCATGCTGCTTCCAGTGAGACGATGCGCGCTCGTCGTCAGGCGGAGCCGTCGCTGGACGAGAAGTGCAACAACATGCAGCTCAAGTTCATAATGGAGGAGTCGATTCAGGAGAACCTGGTGGAGGCGAAGCTCGAGATCGAGCGCCGCGCCAAGAAGGAGGTGAGTGGGGGAAGGGGGTGTGAGATGAGGGAGCCTTCCAGGTGGGAGGGGCGTGGAACGTCGTCTGCACCGACGGGTTCTTCTCCTACTTCGCCAACGCGCGCATCTTCTGCGAGGCATGTCTTTTTTTCCCTTTCCTCTCTTTCTCCTTTTCCATCTTTTTTTTCTGTCTCTTTCTCTTTCTCCCCTTCTCTTCGATCATCTTCTCATCTAGGCGACCGTCAACGACGTCTCCTGCTTCGCCTTCCGCCACGAGAGCCTTCCCACCACCAGCGACGACCACTAACCTTCTATGTATTGTTCTTATAATAATATTTATACCCACCGTATGTGCCGAATATTTTTCGCTTAATCGTGTCATAATCCTAATAAAACTATTTTTCTAATTCCTGATCCCTGGACGTGTGTTTTTACTACATTACGCCTAGTCTGTGGACTGACTAGGGCTGAATCAGCCAGCGGATGCATTGATGTCCCGATCCGTGCCGCTTTCTCCCTCTTCCTTTCTCCTTCTCTCCACCACTCTCTCATCTCGCTCAATCGCCTGCGCTCGAATCGCCAATCGCAGCATGGTTTTACCAGTTTGCCGGCACAAACTTGTTGGCTGTTACGCAGGCGGGACGAGGAATCTTCCCACATGATCCCGCCGAGATCGTGTAAAAGCGATGTAATCGCCCCCAGTAGGCTATATAAGGCGGTGTGCGGTAGGTCGCCGGGTCTAGCGAATTTCGAGGACTCTCTGTACGGCTATGCTCGTGTTGGTGTTGCTGTCTGTGGCGGCTCTCGCTGCCGCCTCGCCATTCCAGTGTCACTGTCCCAATGGACAGCTCGGAACACAGAGTAAGTGGCAGCAGATTTTTATTATTTTATTGTTATTGTTATTATTATAATAAATGTAAGGACCACCTGTGAATTTAAAAATGTGTATAATTCAGTGACGTGTCCTCCGGCGATCCAGATGCCGCAGGCGTGTCCGCCTCCCCCGCCCTGTGCCTGTGCCAGTATGATGCAGTTCCCCACCCTCCCTTCACACAACTTCGGAGCACAATCCAGTGAGCACCTATCTTTTTTCTTCGTCAAATATTATGAATAATGACTAGTATCCGTTCGATTAACCATATGTGTTGCAGGCTTCCCTGGTCCGCAGCCGCTGCCGGGTGCGGCGGCGCAGGGGGTGGCCAACGTGCAGGGGGTGCAGCCATTCTCCTTCCCCACCCTGCCGCCATTCGACCCAAGCAACCCACTCGGGGCCATGAGCGCCATGCTCGGCGGGGTGAGACAGAGAGAAAAAGAAGAAGAGAGAGAGGGTAGAAGACGAGCAATGTCTTGCAGCCCGCTCCGGCCGCTCAGTCTCAGCCTCCCCCTCCTCCCCCTCCTCCTCGCGCGCCAGCCTCCGACACCGAGACACTCGTGCCCATCGGAACAGCGCCCCAACAGCAGCAGCAACCTGCCCTAGTGTCGGTGAGTGCTGTGTGGCAAAGAGAGACAGAGAGAGAGAGAGAGAGAGAGAGAGAGAGAGAGATACACCCTTGTAGGTCGACCACACCACCACGGCCGCTCCGATCGCGCGTCCGTCGACGATCACGGTGGCGCCGCCGCCGTCGGCCACCATGCAGAACGAGCAGTTCGTCGCCCTCGAGAACCCCGAGCCGGTAGGCAGAGGAGCGAGAGACGGGTGATGAGGCCACTGCAGGCGACCGACCGGCCCCTGCCTACCATCACTGTGCACAAGGCCGAGCCGGTGCACACGATAAAGGACTCTGTGACGGAGAAGAGCGGCGAGAAGCTGCACGTGGAGAAGGCCGCTGGCACCATCTACGAGAGCGAGCCCAACAGTACGTCGAGGGGTTGCAGAACGCGATAACTCTCATATTTCAGACGGCTATCGTCAGCCGGTGCGGCGCGACACGGCCAGCACTACATCCAGCACTGCCGAGCCGAAGGAGGAGGAGAAGGAGGAGGAGAAGGAGGAGGAGCAGCACGAGGAGGAGAAGAAGGAAGAGCACAAATCCGAGTTCTTTGCCACCGACAAGTGCAACGACGAGCGGCTGAAGAACATCATCCTCGAGAAGGTCACCTCCAACCCGTCCGAGTCCAAGAGGGCCATTCAGAAGGCGGCTACTGATGAGATGTGGGTTGCATGTGAACAGATGAATATGTTTATTGTCCTCTCTTTCAGCGGCGGTCTGTTTGACGTCGTCTGCTCCACCCACGACTTCTCGTACTTGGCGAACACTCAGATGTTCTGCGAGGCCGGAAACGATGACGTCACCTGCTTCGCGTTCCTCCACTCACTCGTCCAGTGATAGCCTACGCTCACTCTCTATTCACTGCAATATACTCGCGTACAGGTCATAAACGATGTATATTTATTATGGGAACGATGACACTGCTTGAACTGTTATTAGTTGACGAATTATTATGGCATTCTTGTTGAGATTACTCATTCTCTTCCTCCTCCTTGGCCTCCATGCGCTCCAACTTGTGCGTGATAACCTTTAAGCAGGAAAATACATAATTAGTTTCGAAGTTGAAATGTGTACCTGCGTGCGCATAGGTCGAGTGACGAGGGTGGCATTGGCATTGGGGCGTTTTCCCACAATCGCCGACCACATATCGCCCACAACGAGCGGAACGAACTTGGAGAGCTCTGAATATGGTATATGGTATGGGATGTGCGGGTGGGAGATGGGAGAGGGTGTGCTCACTCTGTATGACCTTGATGGTCTGTTGTGCGGTGGCGGGACAGTGTTCTATTGACACGCACTCTCCGTTCGGGGCGCGCAGCAGAGGCGGACGACACACGCACTCCTCCGGACACTCCATCTACACTCTTTCGTTGCTTTGTTCTGTTTCAACTTCCCTGTTTACCTGCGGGCAATCTGGATTCTGTCGGCTGCACGTTGCGTCGCAACGCGCACATCCCACCTGACAATAAGGTAATAAGTGTACTATGAAGTAGTTATTTTTGACGTGAATTAATCGCCACTTACGATTTCGTCACTTCCGCATCCCTCGTGCACAGGTCGCGGCGGTACTGAGAATCATTTTTTAATTCGATTACATGATTATCGACTTACATGTGAGCTCCTCCCGCGTAGTAGGAGTGACGGAGAGGGTGGTCCCATCGTGCCCCGTACCCTCTCCGAACCGCAGGATCTCTGTCTGCATCTCTGCCTCTGGAGCAGGTGGAGCCGTGGGGGCAGTGAATGGAGCAGTGAGCTCTGTGTACGGAGCAGTGTGCGCCGAGTAGGGAGCAGTGAGCTCTGTGTGTGGAGCAGTGGGAGCAGGGGTCTTCTGTTTGCGAGGCCGCTTTCGCTTCTCCGCAGGTGCGAGCATTCTCATTTGGTGTCTCCGCAGTGCCATCTCTCGATTGATGAGGTATTCGCTGCAAAAACATCAAACCTCCAAATACGTTCATCCGCTAATTGTATTTGTTAGCAGCGTCACGGATTTCCGTTTTCAATTAGCGCCGATATCTCTGTCATGGTCATTAACCTTCCTTGTGACCGTCACGATTCCTCGTATCGCCTAATTTCTCTAATTCGCATGAAGCTTTCTACTAATGCGCGTTGTGACTCAAAATTATTTTGCGTCATATACATATTTCTGCATTTGATGAATGCATTAATCCATGAAAAAAGTCAAAAAGAAACGCACTGGCACTCTGGCCTCCGCGCAGCCTTCCCGATCATCATCCAGTACTCACACCACTCCAGTGAAGAGCTCCCCGACGCCTCCTAAATGAGCTCCACAACGTCATCATTGAAATATCAAATATGGGAGTATGGCTCGATTAAGTACGGGCAGTTATTTTCGACTCACCGAGTGTCATCCCTCTATTTCACACGTCGCGACTCAGTCGAGCCTTTTCGCATAAACACACATAATAAGCACAAGAGAGCAGAGTGCGTCGTTGGAATGTACCCGAATCATCTTCCTCATCCCCCACGCATCTCACTCAGTACAGTTCAATTGAGTTCAATTGCTGAAAAAAATCAAAAACCACTTAAATGTTAGCATTTTTAAATTCCAAAAAAACCAAAAGACCAAAACTCCGTTCAGAAGTCGAATTTGGAGTTGCATCAAGAGAAAGGAATGTGGTCGGTGCGGGTTGGATGGTACACTTTGTGGCAACATCTCATTGCTTCTAAGAGATATTCTTATACAGGAGATATTCTTATACACCCTCTGAAAGAAATCCCCTCGGGCGTAACTCGTTTGCATAAAAACTAGGTCATTTCGCAGCGAACTATTTTTAAAAGTTCTCAAAAACTTTCAGTGGTTTTTGACTTTTTAGTAACTGTACTGTACATATCACGACATTTAAGGCAGCCTCTCGAAAAAGCTGCTATTTCCCACTCACTGCGAGACAGAGAAAGACGAGTGAAAGTAATAGGGCACACCTCATTGACGCTAGTCAGACGGCCTGAAAAAATAAATATATATGCATATAGTAGTACAGGCAGCGTGATTTGTTCACCGTACTCAACACTACTACTATATTCAAACGCATTATGGGTTCAACGGGTTCTGTAGACGAAATTATTGACGCGTTTGGACGGAAATGACGACAATAATAACATAAATACTACAACGGGTTTGCGAGAAGTTTAATATTGAGAGATTTGGAGAATTCAAAAGTGCTCAAAAAAGGCGAGTCGTGCATTGGGAGCGCTCCGAAAGTTCCTAGTGAAAGCCTCTCTCACCAAATCTCGACTTTGATTGCCCGAGGCGATCCCCCTGTCCGCTTCGCGTCTCTCGAATCACACACTCTCTCGCGTACAGTCGCCCAACTCCATTTTCAGCGGCTCTCGTTTTATTTCACGCATTTTGGACAAACACAGTGTGTGAGGAGGAGATAAGAGGGCCGCCTCTAGTGCCCAGCAACGGGGAAAAGAAGTTTAAACATCACATCTTTATCTTGTTTTCGTTTTTGTGAACCTCTAATTTGGGCGATCACGAAGATGGAGGCCTGGTAGAAAATGCATGAACTCCGCTCTTTAACTCTATTTTTTCTCACTTACTTCCCGTTTTCCTATATGCTATATATCCATGACCATGTCTCTCTCTTCCTCTCCTCTCTCTCCCTCTTTCTCCGTCTCGCCCTCTCTCCCTCTCTCCCCTGTTTTGTAGCTGCACTTGCAGGTCTGATCTCGGCTTGCCGACGCAGTGTGGGATAAAAGGGGTGTAGAGTGCGTAATCGTGTATGATTCGAGTCTCCCGGGGCTGTTGCCTGCTGGAAAAAAACCGAGAAGCCCTTCTCACCTCTCTCACATCACTTTGCTCGCAAAAAAAGCTGCGGCACGACGCTGCGACCATCGAGCGACATCCGATCCGGCCTCCCGTAATAACCGTCCTACGAAAGTTAATAAGATGCCCGTTGTGCATTAGAAATTAATCGGAAACGACGACTCTCCCAGTGGAGTGAAATGAGTGCGACGTCAGTGGAACGAGATAGAAAAAACACATCGCGTTCAGCCTGTACCCACGCATTTCCGATCTGTTAAACGCATGTGAGAGATAGAGATGGGGAGATAGAGAGAGAAATCGGGCTTAGTATCTACTAGTATCGCGCAGCAGTTGCTAGTTGCGCTAGATCGTGCTAGATGTGATCAGGATCTCTCGCATATCACTTCTCCCATTCGCTACGGGCTACTGCTAGTGTATCCATTGTTGGCAGTTGATGTTCGGCTGCTATGATAGATCACTCATAATCCACCCAGACGAGAGTTGAGAGAGAGGGTGCGCGCTGGGAGAGAGCGGGTCGGATGGGGAGTGCGCAGAGATGCGGGCAGAAAGTGGATATAGAGAATCTCACCCAATCTAGAGCGGAACTGGCAGTATCCTAGTGACAACGTCTGACAATCACTCTCTGTCAACAACACAGACATGTGTGTATGAGTGTGCACAGTTTGCCACTTACAAGGTTACATACAACATACAATGTATGTGTATGTGTGACGTTGGTGCACTCACTTTCACTATATCCTACATTCCCCCACTATTTCCCCTGACTTATTATGATGCCCATATAGACATATTCAGCCACTTCCTTTTACAAGTCACATTGTGTCGACCTGAAATCTTTTTTTCCACTTTACTCAAAAATTCACCCTTTTCACTTTTTTACTCCAAAAAATACAGAGACTAAAAATCGTTAGAGCACGTGTGCAGAAAAACACGTGATATGTTAATTGCTAAGAATGGCCTGCCACCCACTCCCACACTCTATTCATCTCGCCTTGTATTCATTAGTGGAGAGATTAGCTGGAAATGTGGCAAAAAGTTAATAATCCGAGTAAAAAGTGACAAATCCGGAAAGATGAATGGAACTTAAGGGGTTCACGTTTTTTCAACGTTTGAGGATTTGATCTGCAGGATAATTATCCTTTACAGAAGCTAGAGAGATAGAGAGAGGGAGAGACAACGAGAGCGAGAGAGTGAAAGAGAGAGACGTGACTTTGTTGACTAGCGCGGCTACGGTATGCGGTTTGGATATGGATGTGATTCGTGGCGGTTGCTCGCTAGAAAGCGAGGGGCAGAATGAATAGAGAAACGAGATCGAGAACGGGATCTCGATCATTATACAATACCGAGTAGCGCGTAACCAGTATACGCAGAAAAGAGAAAAGGGAAGGATCACTGTTCTCAGAAAGTCATTGTCCAACGTCCCATCCACACACTACCTTTCTCATTTCCCACCCTACCGTAGTACACCTTCCAACAACACCTCGTTTGATTTACAGAACATATTATGTGGCACAGGCTCTATGCAGTTTATATGTTTATCAATATGTTTTTTTCGCGTTGTACTTCCTCTGTTTTCATTCTTCATACAGTGAAGCAAGTAGCGGTAAGTCTCTTCAAACTAATCTCGAAATGTCTTCTAATTATCTCCGAACAGCCTAAAAGCACTTACAACTACTTGTCTTCGTTCTCTAACCACTTTTCCCTACTTTCAAAATAGTTTTCGAAGAGACTGACTGACTCAACTCCTCCTCAACCATACCTTCACTGCCAGTGAGATAGTGGACCGGGGCGACGAGTGGCGAGAGTGACGGTGTGTGATCGGCTACCGTAACTATAACAGTGTTTTTGCCATTCTCGATTTAGGTGTGAGGTGAGCGATTCAAAGTTTCATTTCCTGCTTCTGCCGTCGTCATTGTTTGCGGATAACAAATAGATTATAATTGTAATTGTGTGCGGCAGCTGAAAATAGATAGGCATTCGCCCACGTAATTTTGTAATTTTAACGAGCACAACGAGGTGAGAAGTCGTGCCCTAATAATGGATGACTTATATGTTTCTTTCTATTTCTAGTGATCTTCCTGCTCCTGCCCCTCCTCCTCCTTCCTCTTAGCTTCTCCTACCAACTCATGCCATCCACACACCCACGAAACCCCGCCCCCTTTCACACGTGCCGCCCTATATAAGAGACACGCCAACTGTCGTAATTCATATGTACATGCCCAGGGCTCGAGTATCCCTGACTTTTCTCCCTTTCTCCTCCCCCCTCTTTCTAACCCTCCCCTCTCCTTCTCTGCTGCTCCCAATCTCTCTCCTACTCTTCCGCGCGCTCTCTCACGCACTCTCGCTCTCTCGCTCATCCCGCCCTCTTATCACCGCCACTTTGCCAAAGTTCACATTCCCTCCCTGCCTATTTTCTTTCTACCCCTATTTAGCACACTCTAGCTGCAATGCGCGCACTCATCTCAACTCATCTCGCGTTACAACCAGTGCAATGCGCTCTCTGGCTGTGTGTGTGGTGTGGATGGCAAGTGGCTGTGTTGCAGGCTCACTCCCTCCCCTTCCCCTTCTCCTCCTGCAATGTACTCGCGTGTGCTGCTTGCCGTGCAGGTGGCGGTGGTGTGTGCGTCCGCCGTGCCCAACGGCCACCACCTCTGCCACCAGCTCAAGACGCTCTACGAGAATGTGGTCAGTACTCACTAGCCCCACACACTACTCCACCACTCACTGCATCTAGCCTGCGGTCTTATCACCTGCGCGCTAGCGGCCATTTTGGGCGCGGTGATAAATGCGATAAACGTGCAAAGGGCTGCGAGAAAAAGTCGGCAGAGCAGAAATCGCGCGGCGATCCCCAGAATGCCGAGAGAGAGAGAGAGAGAGAGAGAGAGAGAGAGAGAGAGAGAGAGAGAGGGAGAGAGAAGGGGGAGAGTGCTGTGATTGTAGGACGCGATTCTGTCGGAGGTGACGTTGGCGCACCCGCGGTGCGACGGCAACGACCAGGAGGCTGCCGCATTGTGCATGATCATGCAGAACGTGCAGAGGGAGCACGCTCGCGAGGAGATCGAGGACATCCGACGGGCGGTGAGTGCGCGAGCACAACGGCTGTGTGACATGCGCATTGCAGGCCGGCTGTGTGGCTGGCAAGACGAGCCGCAAGCAGGTCAGCGTCTGCCGACGGATCGAAGAGCTGCCAGTGGAGTCCACCACTGCTATCAAGGTGGGCGCGAATGAGTCGACTCGCTAGCTGGATCATGCATAGTCCCACCTCTCGCATAACGCGGTACGTACGTTGCAGAACTTCTTCGCGGCGGTTCATTTGAAGCCGTTCGGGGAGCTGTACACGTCGATGTTCGCGGCGATGCTCGCCCCCCAGGTGAACCGCCTCTTCAAGAAGCACTGCTGATGCGGTGTGGCTCTTCTCACCGCCTCGCGGCTCTCCGTCTATCCACCCCGAGGAGAACCGCCCATCTAGGACTTCAGACAGGGTACATACATATAGATCTAGGATCACAGTGTCGCCGCTCGCCTTGATCTCTGTTGGGGAGATGAAAGAGGGGTGTGAGATGGCTGTGAGATGGCCAGTCGCGTCCTCCTCTGTCCTCTATGCATTATTACCGTACCTACGTGTTCCCCCCCCCTCCTCTCATATCTATACTCCATCTACTCTAGCAGTAGTTCTTTCACAACCATCCCATAGCAAATGGTCATATGTTTTCATACTTGTTTATCCTGAACTTCACTGTTTATCTTTACTATGTGTATTCCGTATGTGTGTTGTTGGTCAGCGATCAGTGTTTGTATAAAATTATGATATTACGCATCGCTTACATATATACAATGAAGACGAATATTTATCACTGTATCACAGGCGTTTCAAATAAATCAAAGAGTGATTAGCAAGTAGTATTATTAATATTATTATTATTTTCACGCTTGCGTTAGAATATCACATTAATAGCATGATTAGAATGGGAGTAAAATGTACACAGTACATACAATGCGAGACAAGTGAATATGAAAAAGTTTCGAATACTGTAGATGCTTCTGGAGGTTTCATATCAAATATCGGGTTGTGTGTCTACTATTTCACATATGACGCTTGTGCGAAGTGGAGGGAAGATCGGGCGGGTAATATCAATGTAAGATGCATAACAATACTACCAGACCACAACGGCGCTAGTAATAACAACACTTTCTCCTATCACAGCACCCAGCTTCCGCGTTTCCTCTGCTGATGAGGAGGCAGCGCGAACTCGCAATCATACGACGACGCGAACTGCGTGGCTGCCCGCGAGAACGCACCGCCAAACTGCGTCGCACCCCCGAACTGAGACATGTCGTGGTAGCCGAATCGCAACAGGTCCGGAGCCTGACTCGGCGACACTGCTCCGATCGGGTAGGACGGACACACGGGGGCGTGTCCAAGAGGGGCGTGGCCTAGCAGGGCGCCCATTGGGGTGGCAAACTGCTCTGGAGGCGAAATCATCGAGGAACTGTGCGCAGAGTGTGAGTCCGACGATGCAGCGCACTCCACCTGAACGAACGAGATGAACTCTCTTCTCTACTCTCTCTCTCTCTCTCTCTCTCTCTCTTTCTCTCTTTCTCTCTCTTCCCCTCTCTTCCTCTCTCTTCCCCTCTCCCTACCTGCTGGAAGAACTCGTCTAGGTCGTCTCTGAGCTCTGGCAGGGGCAGTGTGGCTGGCAGCAGCTCAGCTTCGAGCAACCCGCGCAGCCTGTAATCTCTATTCTTGGTGCTGGGTGGGCGTAGACAAAGAGTGTGCTGTTCGCGTCATTCCTCCCACTCTCTCGTACCCCATCCCACATATTCTGTAGTGCGTTTCCGACCCACAATCAACCCGAAACGTCATGTACATGTATGTGTGTGGAAAGTGAAACGAAGAGCCATTCAAAAGGGCGCTAGGGATGATGTGAAAACAACTAATGAGTCATTATGTATGATTACGCGGAAACTAGAAAGTGTCCATTCCAGATACCGCACCCTGTGTGCAGAGAGTGTGGAATGGACACTTTCGAGAGAAGGGCTGTGCGAGTGCGGGAAGAGAGTGACGCACTCACCCGGAGGACGCGTCCGAGTCCGGAGACGAGTGGTCGGGCGTGAAGAGGGAGAGCGACGGCTTGCGGGGTATCTCCACCTTGATCTGCGTCTGCTGGAACGGCACCTCGGGCGGCAGATAGCCGAATATGGGTTGAAGGGTGGCGGGGTCTGGTTTCTCGTCACGGAAGGGGCTGGCGGGGGAGAGGGGCGCCTCGCGGCTGTCCGGGCTGTCTGCGCAGTGGAAGACTGCGGGGTAGTTGTGGCGCAGCGAGTAGATCCACGAGTTGGCCTGCAGCGTCGACGCCTCCAGCTCGCTGCAACGACCGTATCACCACATCACCACATCATCACCATCCTCGCCCTCCTCGTTCTCATCCACCCTGCGTCACTCTCCGACCACGGCTTCTCACCACTATATTTATATTCTCTAATATATGGGCATTTTATCGGCCACTTTTTATTGCGTACGTAATGATTACAAGTTGCCTCGATGCAAGTAGAGAGAAAGAGAGAGTGGGGAGAGGGAGTGTAGTTTTCCATATCCGCATCATGAGCGAATAATCTCGTGCTCGTTGCATGTAGCGGGAATCCCTACATATATAGACGGATTGAGAAAGTGAGAGCACGTGAACGTGCATAATATTTTCTCAGAACAACATTCTCTGCGTAGATCATTTGCAGAGCCCTCTTACTCCCACATAAACCCCTACGGGCGAAATCGCAAAACGCGAAATGTATCCGATGTCGATGTGAGATGGCAACCACAACAATTGTTATTATGCATATCGCGTAATTGTATGTGAAACATACACTTCTATTCACTTGCAGGAAATCACCTCAACGAAAAAGCAATTATGTGTATTTGCCATGTTTGCGAAATCACGTTGCATCATTAGCTAAGGGGAGAAAAAGCTAGTGTCGGGTGGAACGAGGGGGCATCAAATTAGCCAACGCGCTATATCAGGCCGACCGATCCTCGCCCCGCTAACATCCCAAAAATACACAACCCTCCTTTGATTGGCAGTGAAAAAACGCTTCACGTGACTGCGTAACTGCGTGTACATGACACATTGTACAAATTTGCTACTCGGTTTTTATGTGGTCTCGGAGACCGTGCGAAAGCTCGCAAATAACTCTACGGGAGCGCATGCGTCACAGGTTGGAAGTGAAGGATACGGGGAGTGTGTGTAGGGTGGAAGGGGGTCTCACCTCAGCAGTTGGTATGTGGCTGTGATGACGGCGCGCCCCGTGCGACGGCCCTCGCTGTCCCGGTCCACTCCACGAACCGCCAACACCTGCAACCCTCACATTCACATCAACCACTCTATTCAGCCAATCATTCTTTGTTTCATAATTTTATTATAAGTTCGTAGATCATGAATCGTATATCATATACTTTTTTTTTTAAATTATGACCCAATTTTGAGGCAATGCTTTTTTTGTTGATGTAATAAAGACGAAACGTCAGAATAAACTGATATCACATCACTTTTCATCTATCGTAGACGATGCTCTTGAGAAAAGCATACAAATCCAAGTGTACAACGGGGACACACAATCCACATTTCTCGTCCGATTCTGAACTACTGTAGTTAATAGCAGATATAGTGTTGCATGTTACTAGGAAACAATATCACAACTGTCTCTATACCCAGTACAGTACACTGATTTTCGGACGAGCTCGAAGGGACTAGTGCTTCCGGGAAACATCCGTGTGAGGGAGGGGGAAATACACAATTTCCTTGTCCCGTCACTTGTGGCTATTCTCACGTGATCGAAAATATGGAAAAACTCTCTATCTCTTATCATTTTTTTATTATCAGCTTTTGACGAGAGCGCAAAAGAACAAGGGCGAATAGGAGAAGAGAGGAAACGGGTTTTTTTTGCAAGGAGAGAAGAATTTTACCAATTTTACTGGACTCACAGTGTGCAACCATATCCACTCTCCACTCGCAGACTGGAGACGGATGAGACACAACACGCTACCCTCCTTCTCCTGAGACACTGCAACAGGGAGAGTAGAGAGAGAGAGAGAGAGAGAGAGAGAGAGAGAGAGAGAGAGAGACTCACGCAGTCGGTGCTTGGTGGCGACCTCCGGTAGATGATCGGGATGGAGGAGGGAATACCACGAGATCGACTCCATCTCCTGGCGAGTGTAGCCCATCTGCTGCTCCCACCTGAAGCAAGGAAACGTCTTCTTTCTCTCTCTCTCTCTCTCTCTCTCTCTCTCTCTCTCTCCCTCTCTCTGCTCACATCGCATCGGCCGCACTCATGCGCATGTCCAGATGGTGATGGGTGCTGAACACAGTCGTGTTTCCTCCGCACATCGAATCCGCGTTCTCCGGATTGAGCAGCGGCTGGCAGAACGCGGCGAACACCTACACACACACCTCGATACCCATTCGATCACCCTGCCGACTCACCGGCTCCGACGGCTGTGCGTGCGGGTAGCGCTCACTGGGATGCAGGTAGCGGCCCTGCATCATCACAAACTGAAAGCAATAAATGAACCGTGTTCCCTCTCTTGTCGCTCACCTTGTGGTACTGCAGTTGTCGCTTGGCGGTGCGGGAGAGGTTCATTCTGCAGATAAATGCGCGCTCGTCGCAGCGTCCCTCTGACCCCAGGGGAGGCACTGCGGACAGCTCGCACTGGACGGCCGGGTGGTCGCGGCCGTCGACTAGGTCGTACACCGAGTCGCCCTGGCACATGATCTCCTCCTGCAACACACACACTATGCGGGGAGGGAGGGGGCGACGCACCACCGAGTGTCCGAGGTACTCGCTCGCGTTCTCGGATATGTAGAGGATCTTGCCCTGTCGTGTCATCATCAGCGTGAACCCTCGCAGCGCCCGTCCCGGGTCGATGCCCCGCGGAGGACGCCGCGCCAACGCCGGCGGACGCAACACTGCAACCAAGTCACTCAGCTGTTTTGTTTGAGCGACTTCCTAGTGATTGGTGGTGCAATGGGCACACTTCACTTGACTGTCCAAATAAGGCGCGCGTCTACAAAAAAGGGATGCGAGAATGGGCTGCGATGCGGCGACAGTCACCGAGAGAGAGAGAGAGAGAGAGAGAGAGAGAGAGAGAGACTCGCCAACTCAACGATCAGCAATCCGATATCAACGACGCGTCAGAGTTCTGATCACAGTAATGGTCAAAGTTAAAAGCAATCAACATCGATGAGAATAGTCAAATTGTGATGAGTACAATCTGATTAAACTCGCTCACCGTTTTGTTTGTAGCGGTGCTTTCGTATGAATATGCAAGCGAGTGACATGACTTGTAGCTGGAATAGTCGGTCCTGCAAGGCAATTGCTATTTGAATGAATTGTCTCATAGCCGTACCTTGATCGATTCTGATAGGGGAAGGAGGTCGCGGAGTCGCTGGATCTCCACATTGATCTGGTCCCGTCGCTGCTTGGATGCGCCTCGAGTTGATCTGACAGAGGGGAGGTAATGAATGGCAAGGCCTCATTGTTCTCACCTGTGTTGGGCAGCGGCGGCGGCGGCAGCTGCACTGGATACGGTAGCGGGGGAGAGAGTGGCGGGACCCGGATGCGGCAGTCCGTGCATGCTTCCACGCCAACACTCGCACAATGCACGCGAGTCGTGACCCTCGCAGAGTGCTCCGCCCTCTCACCCCTGTGACGTCACCGACGGTCAACGCCTCAGGCGGCTGTCTCCATGTCTCTCACTCCCACCATCGCCTGCTCTCTCGCCTCCGAGTTTGTATTGTCTGTCTCTCTGCGCACACTCCGTTTCATACAGTCTATCGAGGGTCAGCGTGTGACGTAGCGAGTAGGCAAACAAAGAGAGAGAGGGACGTGGGAACACGGGCTAGAGAACGGCGAGAGAGACTGCGGGAAGAGGAGGGTACTGTAGCATCCGGGGTTCCCAGCCGCCTGTTATTGCAGCCTCCGGGCACAGGATACTGTAACACGACTTCTACCACAGGATTCAGCATCATAGCATGAATCAAAAATGATATATTCCAAAATGGGGATAACCTACAACTAACACAAATATGGAGTAGTGACCGCGTCGTTGCGAGATCATTGAATTTGTACCAATCTCCGTTGATCACAATCTCCCCTCCTCGCTCACTCGGTACCCTTTATCCTTTCGCAACTCTCGATCGGGTGAGAGTAGTCGAGTTGATTGTGGACCGCAGTGTCCCTTTCCCCTTTTTCCTCCAATCCGTGTTTGTCTAGTCTGAATTCCCGCCGGCGTACACTCTCCTCTCTCCTTTCACGCAAAACTCGTATGTGATCACAAATTCAGAACCCCGCCGGCTGGGCCGTGTTTGTTCTTTCATACTCGTCTGAGTAGTTCGCATCTCGCACTCTCTCCGCCCTCTCTGATCCCACACTCACTACCTCTCTGTTTACTCTCGTCTCTCTGCGCCTCCCCGTCTCGCGCACTCCCTCGCATCCTCATCATCATATCGGCATACACTGACCGGCCGTGACGTCACACGTATGCACTCTGTTATGAAAGACCAAGGGTCCTTGTATGAATCGCAGTGTGCGCGGTCTGCAAAGGGAGTGAAAGTGAGACTCTGCAAAGTGGGTGCACCAAATTCACACAACCGCCACATATACATGAATTTATCTCGCCAATCGCTACTATATACAATATCTCTATATGTAAAAATCCTAGTATATTATTAAGAACACCGAATACCCTCCCCGTCACCAGATAGATACACAGTCTCACACACCAAGACGACACTCCGAGTAAAGCCAAAAGGGGCAATGACACACATACATACACCTAGAGGTATCAGTAATCACCGAATCGTATCGCCCGAATGCTACACTAGAGTGCTAGTCTGTCCTGCTTGTCGTTCTCCTGCTCCTCCTCCTGCCCCTGCTCCTCCTTCTTCTCCTACCATCGCCTGTCGTGAGGCACTCCTCCCCACTGCTGCTGCTCCTCCATCGGATTCGCCGGCTCGTATGCCTTCTGTTCTGTGGACACGCGGCCGACCTGCGGAGTGTACGCCACACCGTCAACCTCGTACGGCATCTAAACATAGAGATTGATTGATGCATGTATAGACCGCTCATGTTTTAGCTGTCAATGCTTCTCTCAACCTGTACGGATCAGCATTAGCCTAGAGTCTACCACGGTACAAATGAGTGCTAAGCTACTGCAATAACATGATACATGTGTAAAAAAAACTGTCTGCAAGACAGGGTAACGTACCGAAACAGGAATTTGTATTAGGTATACATCGTGTTTCAATTCTTACACTTATACTACATCTCATTGATTATATGGCAATACGTGCCTGTTTGTGTTGTTGTAGCTGTACATAGTTGAGAAGGGCGGGGTCGACGGCCGGAGGAGGACCACGCACCTAAACGATCAATGGAACACATGGCAAAGGACCAATCCAGAAACATTACTCCCACTACCCATACTTGACATCAATTGATTGATTGATTGATTGATTGATTGATTGATTGACATTGTCATTGTATCCCTCACTCACCATCATCTGTTCGATCTTCTGCTTATCGCTCATCGGAATCTCCCTGTTCCCACCGCCCAGACTGAAAACAACGATTCAACCCATATATACTGTAAACGTGAATGCAAACAGTAATCAACTCACTATCCCATGATCACTTGCACGAGAGTGATAACAAAGAAGGTGGCGAGGTAGACGGCAAAGACCTAAAACACCATGTCCACATCTGGACAATAGTTCCTTGCTCACCTTGTTGATGATTGTCCAGTCGACCCTCTTGTTGCCGCTCCACGACCACCGAATCGAGCCGGGCGGGCCGTCCGGGTACCTGCACATCATCGGCTCCCCCCTCTTCCTCCCTCCCTGCCTCGCCCACTCACTTCTTGTGGAACTCAGCCCACCGCTCGGCGCGGCGTCGCTGCATCTCCTCCCACTGCCGGTTGAACTCGTCACTGCGTCTCTGGTCGTACGCGCCCCGCTCCCCGCGCATCCGGTTGAACTCCTCCCAGATCTACAACACAACCATCAACAGTCAGTCATCAACACGTGAGACATACATTATGTGTGCAACGCGCTGTTCTCACAATGCAAAGGTCTAACAATGCGCATCTCTCGTCAACATCCTTGCGTGGACATGCTCAAAACACCAACAACTAACATACACGAGAATCCGCAAACCTTGTTGAAGTCGTCTTGGGTGAATTGCCGTCCGCGCTGCGATCCGAACGGGTTGCCATACTGGTGGTACGTGTACCTGCAACACTCCCATCCCTATCCACCCCACCCCCTCCTCCTACCTGTACTGATACTGCTGCTGTCCCTGTCCCGGTCCGCTTTGTGACTGGTGGAATCCGGCGAATGGGTCTCCGGTGTAGCGGGCGCGTCCGCTGCCGCCCGTCAGGTTGTCGTAGGCGCGTCTCCGCTCCGCGTCCCGCAGACAGTCGTACGCCTCGCTCACCTCCACGAACCGCGCCTTCGCGTCCGGAGTCGACGACACGTCCGGGTGGTACTGCAACCAGCTAATATGCACCATGCACGCAGAATGCCATAGAGTAAAGAGAGAGAGTGGCGAAAACGATGAGTGAGTAGCACAGAAAATCACGAAAATCCAGAGGCCAAACTCGTCCATAAGCCATAAGAACAAAAAAACGCACAAATAGATTGATACCTTTTTGGAGAGGGTGTAGTAGGCGCTCTTGATCTCGCGCTGTGTCGCGTCCTTCTTCACACCCAGCACGTCGTAGAAGTTGCGAGAACTCAACAACTAGTGTACTAGCGAAAAGGTCAATGCAAAGGAACAGGGAGAGACTCACCCAGTGGCGTATGTCCTGTGCTTGTTGTGGTTGTGTGTGAAGGGGAGGGTGAGGGTGTATCGAGTGAGTGCGGGGGCGGCGGGGGAGGAGCAGCCCAGTCCCAGTGGAAGACGCACCACGTGCCGGTACATCTCCACACTCAAACCACCCATGCAATCCGCACACCGCAAGCACATCAGATATCGCACATCGTCACAACGAGTAGGTTCACCACATAGTAACAATAATACATGTGAAAAAATAAACTATTTATCGCCTAGAACAACAAGTAACATATCACACCCGTACATACAACGCGATTAGAAATGAAACAACCAAAACTCAGCTACTCAACACTAACTAATCTATCATTTCTATATCGGGTATCGGCTCTACACGACCTTTCGCTGTCCAGAGTCTTTCAGGTACCTAAAAGGAAAAGATTAATGTTACAATATAAAATAGCAACTCACGATACGTATCCGATGTTGGAGACGACTCCGAGAAAAGCGATGGAAGCAAGCACGACCAGCAAACGATTGCGCGCCCTCTCCTGATAAAACAAGAAACATAGGAGACATATAGTCCACTTTAACTCAGCTTCTTGTCAGAATCATTGTTGTCCAATAGTTTTACAGTACACGAACGGTTTGACATCGAAAATTTCATCTGACGTACACAGTTTTAACTGCCGTTCCTATTCGCATAGCTGTAACCACACCTAGCTAGCGTAGTGGTAACGCGCTGGCCACGCTTTGTTCTGAATACATCACCGAACGGGCTCTGATGGTCTCTCGTGAAAACCGTGAAACTTTGCGAACTCACTATACAGGCAACGAATGCATACCTTGTCCATCTCGACGGCCGGGTCGCGGAAGTGCTTGGCGTCTTGTCCGCGCTTCCCAGGGCCCATATACCGCTCATTCCTCTCCTTGTTCAGATCCAGAACAGTCGGCTCCTTCGTCTTGTCCGGAGACACCTGCGAGCAGTC
Source organism: Rhabditoides inermis (assembly GCA_963966185.1). Lineage (NCBI taxonomy): Eukaryota > Metazoa > Nematoda > Chromadorea > Rhabditida > Rhabditidae > Rhabditoides > Rhabditoides inermis. The sequence continues at coordinate 859,375 of CAWZYM010000395.1, read as the reverse complement.
AATTGAGAGACGCATGAGATGAACCACACCTCCTTGAGAAATCCTTCGGCCGAGTCGAATCGGAGTGCGTCGTATTGCTTGCGCTTCTCCGGTCGACGCAGTACGTCGTACGCTTCTTTCACCTGAACAATGCAAGTCATTGAATAATGAGTAGATGCTGCAACCTCCATGAACTTCTCGGTAGGCGTTCGGCGGCTCCATCCCAGCCGTGAATCCGCCTCTGACGACGACGCCTGATCGGGGTGCAGCTGCAACTCAACCGTCATTTAAAAAAAGGTGTTTGCATACAATTCATAAAAGTAAACAATGAAAGCACCTGCTTGCTGAGCTGAATGAACGCAGCGCGAACTTCCTCGGCCGAGCAGTCGCGCCTCAACCCCAGGATGTCGTAGTAATTTTTCTTTCTAAAAAATAAAGTGTAACCACTTGAACAAATTGTAATTCTTATAATAATAAAAAAAAACTAGCAACGCGTCGCTTATCTCAGAGAACTTTTTCAGTTGAAAATGAACGCAATGTAAAATTTTCAAAAAAAAAACCACGCCTCACTTTGGTATGTATGAAGCATTCCGTATGACGACAAAGTTGTTAGGGAGAAATGAACGTAACATAGTCGATAAATAGGAGGAAATAACAATAACAACAACGTAAACAAAAAAAACATCTGTGCAGATCATCGTGCAATATCGTGCAGCACTTCAATGCGCACCATAAAGTTATCTGCACTACAATTCAACATATACCACGTACCATCATGGTATCCACAATACACGTGTTTAACGGACAATTAATTTATTTTCGAGTGTATAAGTGATAATGGTTTGAAATTCTTTTATTTCTTCTCTTCGTCATTGTCTTCATTTGTCTTCTCTCCTCCGACCGCGTCCTTCCTGTGATGGGTGCGAGAGCGGGCTCGGCTCCCCCTCCGCCCCCTCGTCGTCGCTTTCTTGAGTTCCTCGGTTGAGGGCTGCACCACCATTCGGCCGTCTAGAGCCCTCCAGCCAACGCGCTTTCCGTGGAATTTGAGGTGGCCGGTGCCGTCCAACCAAATCACTTCGTATTTGGAGAATGTTGGATCAGGAGACACGCTGTCTGTAATGAAATGTTTGAGGCAGGATTGCGGTAGACTACCGTACCTCGCTTGCGGCGCTCGTCATGTACGGCCAGCGCGTTCATGTCGTCGACGAGGTCGTCGTCGATGTGGTTGTCGACGAGGTTGTTGTCGAGGGGCTCGTTGTGGTCGTCCTGGCGGCGGGATATGTGCCCCTGGAATGGATGAGTGACAATCAAATGTGAACGATACACAATATAGATAATGGTGCTGTTGAAGAAATATTCGATTACAGACGGCATATGATGGATGACCTTGGGATGCCTGGTCGGCGCCTCCTCCTCCTCCTTCTCTCCCTTCTCCTTCTTCTCGGCCATCCTGGATGCGGGTAGGCGAACCTGTCTCCCTCCCGATCCCTCCGGCTTATACGCGCTCTCAGTCGTGCGCTAATTGATATGCGAATGCGATTCGGTATGGTCTAATCACCTCCTCTTGCTAATCAGTCATTAGGCAAATTGATGTCTGTAAACAAAACTTCCAGGAAGAGCTCAGAGGGATTGCGGAACGCCTACAAGACACATCTACAAACGCTTCGCAGATGAGCTCATCTCCCAGAGTGGGTAGTGGGTGTGTTGAGTGTGGCACCGAGTGATGGGCACACGTGCTCTCAGCAAGCTGTGCGCGTGGCTTCCCCATGCGTATCCAGATCCAGATCTCCATTCAGATAAAAAATAACGGAGCCCTCCATCGTCTCATCAATCACCTATAGCCTGCGCCAGAGCGATAGTTTTCGATCTACCTCGCTTGCAGTTCGAAATACGGTGCCATAACCGACTGACTCTTTTGTTTTACGCGCTATCGCCGTGAGCTGACTCTCCATCTTTCTCTGATCAAGCCCACCGCGTGCAACTTATCGCGAGCATAGAACTATACACCTTTCATCATACACATGTTCAGGATACAACATCATTTTCATCAGACCACGACCATGTCATTGTGACGTATGTCTCTTTCTGCGAATGGAGTTGAGAGAATCTAACACATCACGGATGATGGAGGCTTCATTTCGGATGCGTACTGGTCCACGACTGCTCCTGCTTAGGTGGGATTCATGCTCCCCTCACGAACAAAACGGTTTTGTGAAGAAAAAAAACCCTTTAACACTAGCGAATGTTTATCGAAAACGCTTTTATCACGATGATCACAACGAGAGAGAGAGAGAGAGAGAGAGAACACATGGTGTCACATCAAACAACTGCATAGGTGGGATGACACGGTAGAAAAAGAATACCCGCAGCAGCGGCGCCGGCAAGAGAGAGAGAGGGGGAGGGAGGGAGATCCATAGAAGGTGCGAGAGAGGGGGAGAGTGTTCATTCGAGAAGTGGCTGGAGTGGCAGCTGCATCTTGCACCGCGGGCACACCAGGTCGGTGGCGTCGTCCGTCCGACTCCGCGTCTGGCACCTGCAACCACGCCCGTCACATACAGAAACACAGCCACGTCGGTTAGTGGAAGGCACAAGAGGGGATTACGGTTAGGCTCATGCTAAGCGGAAGCACAAACGGACATGAGTCGCGGAGAGGAGTCGGTGTGCGGGAGGGCGGGCGAGATGATGACGTGGCGAGAGATCATACTGAAACAGGCACGTGCGGGGGGCGGACGGGGACAGGACGCACGGCTGCACACAGACACACATTGACACACACTGACACACACATGCTAGCCACCACACTGCGCGCACCTAGTCTGTTTGCGGATGAACCGCTCGGTGACTAGAATCAGTCCCTTCTTGAACTGCGAGTTGAGCTGCGCGTAGAAGATCCAGTTGAAAGCCGCTGCGATGAAGGGGAACACGTGGCTGATGTACTGCAAGGGGGAGGATGAGAGAGGGGGAGGAAGAGAGAGAGAGAGAGAGAGAGAGAGAGAGAGAGAGAGATAGAGGGAGAGAGGGAGAGAGGGGGGAGACGCACTGTGATGGTGAGGAAGTTCTGCATGGAGATGAGGTGGTACTGGGCGAGGAACGTCCCGTATATCTGCGGCATCCAGTAGGGAATCTGACACGACAGATAGAACAGAGTGACGACCAGTGTGTAGATGGTGATCCGCCGGATCGGAATCCGACTCTGCAGCATCGTCCTGCAACACATTCCACGTGGGCGGGGCTAGAAGAGGCGGGACTTGCCTGATCTGGCGGCGCAGTCGTGTGAGAATGCGCACGTAGAAGTAGGTGAGGAGTGTGCAGGGGAGGAAGAATGCGAAGAATGAGAGGAGGCCGGACACCCACACTCGGGCGTCCTTCTTGAGGCCATCGGTGCACACGTGCTTCATCACGGGGCGGGTCACCTGGAGGGGGATAGTCAGTCACTGTTTGCCCCCCCCCCGTGGTCTCACCCCTCGCGTGTCCGTGTAGCTGGCGCCTAGTGGAATCTCCATGAGCTTGGCCGAGTAGACTACGGGCAGGATGAGTCCAATCGAGAGTAGCAGCATGCCTAGCACAATCGCCACAGTCTGCCGCATGTGGTGGATCTGCAATACAGTCGTCAACGCTCGCTCCTTCCGCGTTCCGCTTCCCCTCATACATTATTCCGCTATTTATGTACCTCTGATTACATCATTTATGTGCACATCATTTAATGTTTGAAACGTGAACGGGGAAGTAGTGGGGAAGTTGGATTGTTCTCGCCTCACTTATATCAATTTCCAATGCACCGTACTTGCGTTAAAAACACTCTCCCCCATTGCACTTTGTCTGTGTGCTGCACTCTGCATCCTGCAAGCAGTCAGTCATAACATATGAATGGAGTGCAAAGACTACGCCACACACATCAGTCACTAGAACACCGCGAAATACATTCATGTGCTAAAATTAGGCAACACCTGTCGCCGTTTTTAGGATAATGAACGAGTGGACAAATATGCTGTTTGATCTCAACTAGCTTCTCGCATCGATGTTCCAAGATTTTTCAAAGATTTTTTTTAAATTTTATGTACATTGACACTGACCCGTTTCACTTCCGGATGGCAGATAGCCATGTACCTATCGAAAGCGAGCGTTGTGAGAATGAACGTGGAGCACATCTGGAATAGAGAACTGTCTACAATAAGGTAAAAGGTAAAGGTACCCCCCCCCCGATTCAAGAGACGGTGCTACGCGGTGCTCTGTCTACAATAAGTTTATCAAAAACAAATACGCCCACAATCTTCCCGCACAACTGAACTCATTTTGCGAGGGTGTGCAGGAGACTAACAAGGAACTAGCATTCCTCGTTTTTTGCGCTTTACGACTGTCATTTGCGTCTCCTCTGCAAATGGCACGAGCTGACTACCTTGTTGGAGAGTTCGAGTATCCAGTACAGCTTGCAGGCTGCCTCTCCGAACACCCAGTTGTCGAGTACGAAGTAGGATAGGTGGAAGGGGATCGTCATCGTCACCAGCAGGTCCACCGAGCACAGCGCCACAATGTAGACGAACGTGTTGCCCAGCGCGGTCACCGACGACTTGAGAGACCTGAAGTGATCACTCCACTCACTGGCTCACTACACTCTCGCCACACCGCCTGCACTTAGTCGTCCGTGTACCGTGATAATCAGTTCTTTCACTATCTGTTCCGCGTCCGCCCCGGTTCCTACCGTATTCCGTATGCATGTTGTTTATAGTAACTGCTTCATTTGCGTTCAAGTGCAATATAGCCAACCGCCTTGCATCATATTTGCGAGCCTGTTGACTGAGCGACAAAGCGTGACACACCAACACCCGGGGGCTTAACCTTTCGAACACGGAAATCGTCTTGTTTATCTTCCGCCTTTCAACGCTAGTTATCCGCACTATTCGACGAGTGCTGCGTACTGAATGAATGCGCGCAGAACACAGGGGGCTAATGATGACTGCATTGTGGTGGGTGTTCTGCAGTTGCAGTCACGTGTGAGGGTGGCTAGCTGATAGCCGTGTGGCTTCTCCTCGACCTCTCTGCTCTGTCCATCGACACACACACGTGCCCCATCCCGCGAATGCATAATAGCAACTTCCCCCCTCACCGGTCACAAAGCGACTGCGGGAAAAGGCATGCGGGAGTGAGAGAGCGCCGGATGTGTGACTCATATCATCCCACTTGTTTCATATCATCACACATATTTTCGCCGAAAAAAACACGCGGTGCACTCCCATTACTTGACGTACGGTATTTAAGTAGGAAATGTTTAAATGTTAGTCTCTATTCACAGAGAGTGACTCGACAGTTTTTCTTCTCTCTAGCGTACAGTAAACTTTGATTCAGCTGGTACTTAGCGTGTATGGACGAGACCAGACTCTACTGTGCTTCTAAAAACAGCAGTCTGGTACGAAAACTACTTTTTTGAGGATCTTTTGCGGCGGGTGCGTTCTGATGAGACCATTTCGTGGGGATCTTTTGACACGCCAAAGTCGAGGGCGACCACTGTTTCAGCATTGCATAGTGAGAGTGAGTGGGGGGAGGATTGGCATTGGAATGGCGCTCGCGGAGGCGTAATGAAGTGGGCAACGCGTCATCGACCAGGTGAGTCGACACACACACACCTGCATTATGCCGAGAACACGCTCATTGCTATGCGAGAGGCGATGCGCAAGTCACCGAGCACCACTTTCTCTCTCTCTCTCTCTCTCTCTCTCTCTCTCTTTCTCTCCCTCTCTCCCTCTCTCCCTCTCCGCGCACCTGACGATAAAGAAGACATAGGTGAGGACGGCGATGTTGCCGCACGTTCCGACGAGGAAGAGTATGGAGTATGGGAGGGCGAGGGAGGTGAGCGCCTTCCCGACGAGCGGCGCCGGAGGGGAGATGTTCTGCGAGGCATCCATCTACAGTGAGTGAGTGGAGAGTGGAGAGTGGAAAGTGGAGAGTCAGAGAACGGAACCCGGAACGAGACAGGCGACAACGCGATTACCATTACACGCACGACCGGCAGTACAGTGAGCAGGTAGTGAGTGGTATAGGTGGGAATGAGATTATGGCGAGTGAGCGCGTATGGGGAGAGGAGGGTGTAATGAGGTGACATTTGAGGGGTGGAGATCGAAGCATGCGTGCAAGCTGCAACTGAAATCGCCGAGACGCCGACAGTGCACTGTGTTATTCATAGCTTCATAGAGAGATAGAGGGGGGCATACAAACGAACCACATGGCTGAACTTGACAAACAAGGAAATGGCGAGATTTTTAGAGACTCCACCATACTCCCTCCCTCATCAGAAACAGTTGAGAGTGGGGGAGGGAGGGCGTTTCCCACACACATGTCTATGCTGAAAAGAGGGAGATAAAGGATGAGAGATTGAATACGAAGGACGAAGACGGTGCATTCAAAAGCAGTAAAGACATGCACTGAACAGGGATGCATGAGGAAACACGAGTTCATGTGGTGTGGAATCAAGTAGGAGTAGGAATTACAGCAGGAGTGGGAGGGAAACGGGAATAGCTGAAAAGGCATATATATGCGACCACACTCGCATACGGAACCAGGAGAGAGAGAGAGAGGGGTTGAAAATATTCTGGATGTAGGTAGGTTAGAGGCATCGAACACACTCTACTACAATAACAACGCACACACCGCCATACAATTCTCATATGACCTACATATACGCGAAATTCTCTTTTCCGATTACATGTCTGAGCTTTTGCGGACGTCACACACACAAGGTCGCGGGTCGTTAGCAACTACTTCTCAATCCGCTCCTCACACTTCCCTCATTACGCTTCCCATTCAGGTCAGGCATGGACTGTCGAAAAGGAATAGAGACGCCGGTAGTATACGTACTCGCATCATTTACATGCACGTGCGTACTGGGAAAACAAATTCGGTGT